>CAIGQW010005633.1:2302035-2319035 GCA_903798125.1 Danio choprae | reverse complement strand
ACACACACACACACACACACACACACACACACACACACACACACACATGATCACTCATCATCCATTCACTCTCACAATCATTCATTGAAAACACATTAGCTAAAAATGGTTACCTCTCTGGAGATCAGTGAATTAAAGCATAGTATCGTTGTGGAATGATATGCAATAAGTCCATTGGTGAAATTTCCCTTACTAACAAATATTCCATGGTCAACTGTTAGTGGTATTAGATAAATATCATCCAACCACCTCACAAATGCACTTCTGGAAGAATGGTCAAAGAATTCCCACAAACACACTCCTAAATCTTGTGAAAAGCCTTCCCAGAAGAGTTGAAGCTGTTCTTGCTGCAAAAGGTACAATGCTATTGTAGTTTATGTGCACGTAAAGGCAGATGTCCCAAAACTTTTATAGTGTGTGTGTGTGTGTGTGTGTGTGTGCCAGAGATGGGGGACTCGAGTCACATGACTTGACTCGAGTCAGACTTAAGTCACAAAATTTAGGACTTGAGACTTGCTTGACAAATATCCAAAAAAGACTCGACTTGACTTGGACTTGACTGTCATGACTTCAGACTTGACTTGGACTTGAGTTAAATGACTTGAGTTAAAAGTTCTAAGTCACGCATGCGCAGTAGGCTATTAACAGCTCATTGTTCTCAGATCGGTCCGAGAGATAGGTTCTCTGTACTGGTTCGAATAAAGCACTGCAACCGATTCCTGAATCGAATGGATGAAGTGGATAGCTCGGGATATTTTTTTCCATGTCAGAGGGAGTGCCAGGCAAGTTAAAAGGTAAGTAAAGTAATTTGGAGATTAGTGTTTACTGGAAATGTAAACCATTTTAAAGAATCAGTTGGATTTACTGAACTGGATCAATCGGTTCATTAGGAAGAACCACTTTAAACGATTCATTAGAATGATTCATTTGCTATTCGGCCATCAGATAAAGAGCATGCGGGAAGGCGCTCCGCCAAAGATAATTAAACTCGGGTTTAAAGAATAAAAGCAAGCTCAACTCAAAAGCATGCAACTCAAAAATCAGCGATTTAATTACCACCACTTCTAGTTCCATTCGACACTTCAAATCACACCAAAAATTGTAAGTTACGAAGTTAGTTCTGCTGTTTTCAGTTTACGTCTTGGCTAATCAAGGTTTATACTATTTGTATAGTCCAGTGCTTCCCACACATATACTTTTACTTTGGCGGGCCGCCCAGCTATATTAACGGCCGCCCAAGTATATTTAGTGACACTTTTTTACTATTATTATACTTTTACACTATTTTGTATCCGCCTAATAAAACCAAACATCCGCGATCGAAGTAGTGGAAAATCTTGTGTCGGTTACCAGTTTCGTTCTGTGCGCGCGCCTGAACTGTCAACAGTCCCACATGCTCTGCAGACCCACAGAGACGCTCCTTTTGGCACTTAAAAAATGCGTCTGGCCGGAGTTTTAAATCTCCTTAATGCATTATAATTTTTGCATTACCTTTTTACTTAAGCCTACTTTCGCTTGGCTTTGCAGCTGACAGCGCGCGCATAGTCGCGAGAGAAACATTCAAAATAATTCATTCTTGAATCTAAACGACTCAGAAAAACTTTACTATATACTCGGAGAGGACGAAATGACTGGTCTAAACTGGCTGCAAAAATATATGTACACTATTAGTAATGGTTAATCAACGCGTTTGCCTTATTTAAATAATCTACACGTTTTAATCTTGTAATTATTATCATTTATAGAGATATTGTCTGATTTGATTCCCTTTTCTGTCATTTATTTCTCATTTGCTGTATATTTTATTACTTTGATGATGCCATTAGGCTATATTACATAGGCTATTTTATATGCATATCTAAAATGCTTTGGCATTCAAGTTTGCATTGAACTTGAAAGAGAGAGAAGCAGATTTGACCTGTCAGTGGGTGCACATGGCTCCTGAATAGTATAAAAGTAAGAGAATTTGTGGATTTCTTTTTTTATTTCAACAGTCTTTTTTACTTTAACCCATCGAAAGAAACTGTTTATAACAGTGTCATAATAAATACAATTATTGTTAAAAATTAAATTATGTTTTGTTTGTCGCATATAGTTAACTATTTATGAGATGTGGGTATATTTCAAGTATATCCGCAAGTATGTTTCAAACCTATGGGAAGCACTGATGGTATTGCATTTGTATGCTAATGTTTAACGTTTCAGTTTTTGACATGTTAGGGGTTAACTTTAATCAAAATAAGATTGCATTAAAATAATTTGTTAAATGCCATATTCCAGTTTTTTTACTCGCATGCATCATTTTTTTAAAAGAAAAAAAAAAAAAGAAGAATTAAGTTAGACAAAACAAGAAACCATGTCAGACCATGGATCTCAAAACCTGTCTGTAACGTATGCGTGAAATGGGCTATATATAATTCATTCATTCATTATCTTTTCGGCTTAGTCCCTTTATTAATCTGGGGTCGCCACAGCGAAAATAATTGAAAAATAATTTAGCAAAGAAACGACCAGCAGAGGGAGACAGCAGACAGTCTATAAAGGCTACAGAAGTTCAGTTATGGTTTGAATCTTAAACTAGTTTGGACATGTAGTAGGTGCATGGTTATTCATTCATTCATTTTCTTTTCGGCTTAATCCCTTTATTAATCTGAGGTCGCCACAGTGGAATGAACCACCAACTTATCCAGCATATGTTTTACGCAGCGGATGCCCTTCCAGCTGCAACCCATCACTGGGAAACATCCATACACACTTATTCACACACATATACTACGGACAATTTAGCGTACCCAATTCACCTGTACCGCATGTGTTTGGACTTGTGGGGGAAACCCACGCCAACACGGGGAGAACATGCATACTCCACACAGAAATGCCAACTGACCCAGCCGAGGCTCGAACCAGCAACTTTCTTGCTGTGAGGCGATCGTGCTACCCACTGCGCCACCATGCTGCCCGGCTATATATAATATCTGGAATCTAAAGGTTCAAAATACGATAATTTTGATTCAATATTTTTTTCCCCAAAAATGTCCCTGTGCACTATAAGATTAGTTTTGTGATTTAGAGTCTTGTTTAATTAATAGTATGATATTTGAATGACTTTGAAGTAAGCACACACATTCCCCTAAGCAGAAAGCCATCTGATTCACTAGTGATGAAAGTGAGACTTGAGGGTTATGACTCGAGACTTGCATGTGACTTACACATGTGTGACTTACTCCCACCTCTGGTGTGTGCGCACTTTCAGCATAACAAATGGAATGAAATTTGTTGTTATTCCAAACAATTTAATTACAATTGAAACTATTTATTTTCAATTTCTACACAAACAAACAAATAAATAAATGCTACTATATACAAATTCTAAAAAGCCTTTGTCCCGGTAAAGCAAGTTTTAATTTTTGAGTGTAGTTTAAGACAGACGTACGTGGGCCATATTTTGCACACACATGATTTATCTGTAAGTTTAATGAGTCGTGGGAGCTATACATCGATTCCAAAATCAGCAAGATATTTCATATCCATTTTATTTTATGACCTTGCATCAAATGAAATAACATTTCATAATTTCCTGTGCAAATAATGACAGATTGTATTATTAACTTTGCCTTTTCAGCCAAGGACAGCTGAGAGCCATAAAACTATCATCTGAAACATCAAACATAAAACTGCATGCATATAAGCTACACTGTAAAAATAGCAGTTCTATGACTGCATATTTCAACAGAAGCTGTTTGTATTTTGTGATTCATGGGGGATTTTCTCTCATTTATTTAAGCCTTTGAATAGCATTTTGCTAATCTCTGCTATGATAACTCTTAATGTTGAAAAACTTTTTGAACTGTTTTAAAAAAAGTACTTTTTTTGACTTTTTGTATTCTAAAACAGTAATTATTGATCATTATGAGCTGCTAGTACTTTTTCTGATATTTTACACAATTAATATGTTAAGCTACTTTGACACAATCTACATTGCGCTATATAAATAAACTTGAATTGAATTAATATTCCTGTTTCATAAGTACAATATTTCAATAGATTTAATGTATATAAAATGAAGTGCTGTGTCTTGTTTTGTTTAGAAACAAAGATTTACTTATTAAAAGGGTTATTTTCCTGAAAAGTACTGTAAAAAAGTAATGACTCACGGGATACCTATATTCAAATTTGTTAAAAACTTGTTGCAACAGGAACCGACTCTTTATTGACGCTCATTAGAGGAGAATATAAATAAACAAAACAAAGATTTTTATTTATATTTCCAAAAACATTAAAACATTAAAAGTCAACATTCGAAGATTTTGATATTTAAATGAATATAGGCAGCTGTTAAACTTCATTCATTCATTCATTTTCTTTTCAGCTTAGTCCCTTTATTAATCTGGGGTCGCCACAGCGGAATGAACCGCCAACTTATCCAGCATTTTTTTTATGCAGTGGATGCCCTTCCAGCTGCAACTCATCACTGGGAAACATCCACACACACACATTCACACTCATACACTACGAACAATTTAGCTTACCCAATTCACCTGTACCGCATGTCTTTGGACTTGTGGGGGAAACCGGAGCACCCGGAGGAAACCCACGCAAACATGGGGAGAACATGCAAACTCCACACAGAAACGCCAACTGACCCAGCCGGGGCTCGAACCAGCAACCTTCTTGCTGTGAGGCGATTGTGCTACTCACTGCGCCACCGTGCAGCCCTAGCTGTTAACCTTATTTATAAAATAAATAACAGTAATAAATCTAAGGTTTTGAATAAATTTACTATCAAGTTAAAGAGACACTTTTACCAACTTTAAATCTTTCAGCATTTCAATTATACAATGTATTTGTTCTCAAAATACTTACCTAACCCTAACTTAATCCTACATTTGAAAATAAATACTATTTTAGTCTTTCAACAAAAATGTCCTGCTTAATGTGTTCCTTGCAGTTATTTGAATTTAACTAGCAATTTCTTAGTTATTTTTATTCTAAAGTAATAACTTTTACATTTAAAAGTAAATGTATCCAAGCAATAAAGTTCATTTCAATATACTGTAATCTTACAAACCTGACATCAGTTTAACAAAATGCTAAGAAAGTAAACCTTATTTGTGACCCTGGTCTTATGTTGCGCAGATATATTTTGGAGAAGTCAATACACTGTATGGGTCAAACTTATTGATTTGTCTTTTATGCCAAAAATCATTAGAATATTACATTTGCATCTGTATTATATAGATATATCATTTATTACATTTTATTATAGTTGACTCTTGTCTGTATGTTGCCTGTACAGTTTTATATTGTGTTCAGATGTACACAGCTTTTGGAAGATGTGATTCACATAAACTGCTAGTACTAATTTAAGAAAGATGCAACTAGTTTGCCGTGTTGCCGTGGGTTTCCTCCGGGTGCTCCGGTTTCCCCCACAAGTCCAAAGACATGCAGTACAGGTCAATTGGGAAAGCTAAATTGTCCGTAGTGTATGTGTGTGAATGAGTGTGTATGGATGTTTCCCAGTGATGGGTTGCTAGAAGTGCATCCGCTGCGTAAAACATATGCTGGATAAGTTGGTGGTTCATTCCACTGTGGCAACCTGAGATAATTAAAGGGATTAAGCCGAAAAGAAAATGAATGAATGAATAACCATGCACCTACTACATGTCCAAACTAGTTTAAGATTCAAACCATAACTGAACTTCTGTAGCCTTTATAGACTGTCTGCTGTCTCCCTCTGCTGGTCGTTTCTTTGCTAAATTAATTTTCAAAAGCCCAGAACTCTCTCGAGGAAATGAGATTGAGAAACAGAAAAAGCGTGAAACCATAGAGCTCGATGAAAGTCTAGTTTCAGTAATTCAGCTCTCATTCGTCAAGAGCTGTTGAGGTTCACAACCTCGCTAAATCACCTGCTCTCCACACCACTGCAGATACATTCATATTTCAATTTCACGAGGGTCCGGCTGAGTGTAGCCTGTGTTAAACCCCAGTCCTCGTTTCTCTAGTCTGATGATCTCCAAAGTGTGGGTTGAAGGAAAGCAGCGCATGATCCAGAAAGCCGAATAACGACTGAAGTGCGGATTGATACAGCAGTAAACCGCAGGAGATTCTTTTACAGAGAGATAGGGAGTTTTGAACTGAGATGCAAAAAATTTACAAAAGGCATTTTGCATGCACATATCAAGCTTTAAATGTAATAAAATTGTCTAATAAAGAGTTTCATAAAACTTCAGTCAAAATATGAATTGGGATGAAAGGATGAAATAGTTTTGCATTAGTGGAAATAGTTTTCCATTAGTTTATCATTCAGTGTAACTGATATGGTAAAATCATACAGCATAGGGCAGGCTACTTACTTTTGCACAAGAAAAGATAAGTGATCATATTGAATTGTATTAGGCTTATATCACTGCTGAAAAAATAGCATATGCTGGTAAAGTAGCCTATGTTTTGATGGTTTGGTGGTCATGTGCTGGTTCTTTGTCTTTGCAGATTCGCGTTAAAACATGTCGACATTTAATATTTGAAAAATATATTCTTTGAAAATTCACTGAAATGTTTATTCATTTTTGAACAGAATGCAATTCAACTAGCATACATATATCAATATAACAATTGATTTGTGATTTCTTATGCATTTTTCTTAGCATTTTCTGAAGCTTCTGAACAATGTCTAAAACAATGATCAAATGCAAAACCATTAGCTACTCATGATATCTCTAAGAATAAGATGTCACCAATGTGGTCACATCAGGATGTTGTTTCATCTGCTGCCACATGGTGGAGTCTTGTCTAAATCATTCATTCATTCATTTTCTTTTCAGCGTAGTCCCTTTATTAATCTGGGGTCGCCACAGCGGAATGAACCGCCTAAATCAAGAAAACTGTCTGTGGAAAAAAATATTATACATTCTCGATCCTAATAAACACATTAAAAAACAACCACAGCTAGACATAAAGATAGAAGATTGATATGTGTCTTTATGCATCCAAGGACCACAGGAGAGAGACAAACTCTTTTCACAGTTGTTTCTTTTCTATACCCCCCACCCCCCACCCCATTTTGGCATCTAGGCTAAGAGAAAAACAAGTGTGCACATAAAGCATATGCAGCACAGCTTTGTTCGTTGTTTTGTTCTTTTTTTCATTTCCAGCAACTGTAAGAAAAATTATCCACTGAAAGACGATTAATTTGGAAAACACTGCCAAAACCTCCAGTGCACATGAAATTCTCTACTATCCACAAGAAATGCCGCTGCATGTCCAAAATGACAGTTAAACCGATGGAAATACACCGTCCCACACTAGGCCTCACCCGAAGACCCCAAAAAGGTTTGAATCGTCCCGTAATTAATATTCCTCGAGAAAGAACCCATGAGGAACCAATTATTCAATAAGACCCCCCAACCCCCATTGTTTAATGTGACATACTGGACGGTTGACGCGTTCAGACGGTAGATTCAGAGGTCCAGCGTCGCCGCCATTGGTTTGTTCTCGATCCTCGACCGCTTGCAAGACGATAATTGAGATCATATGTGGGCTCGACCTGAGCTCAGGGTAACCTGGAAGCATTTATTTTATGGAAAAGATGTTTAGTTAAGTGCAGCGCTGTGGTCTAATGAGGCTGGACTGGGTTCTGTGATGAATATGATTGGTGAAAGCTCTGAAGGCTGGTTCCTGAGTCTTTCCTTCCTTGCGCATCAGGTTACAGATTAGTAGACTTCCTGTCCACTCCATGCATTCACCTTAGAAAAGACAATTCTTTTTAATGAAGCTTATCATGTATTAGACTCAGACGCATTAATCCTTCTCTTTGTGACTTAGGGGTTGATAAGAAGGGCTCAGCAAAGCATCAGGAGTCTCTGATAACATTGATCTTTGGGAAGCAGGTAAAATTCATTAGCATATGGCATTTCTTTGTCACGTCTATTAATTAATATTCAAGAAGTTCATAGATACAAAAAGGCCTATCTGAATAATGTGATGAGAATATTTTGGGGGGGGCGTAAAGTCGTGGATGATACAACTATCGCAACAGTCATTTTTGTTTATTGTTTTTCTGTAAAAAGAGTATTTTCATACCAGTTAGCCACTAATAAACCAAAATGTAAACCAGTTATGTTTCACTGTCAAATTGTTGCATACATATTAGGTTGGATCGCAGCACAATCTCATGGATATTCATAACAATTTGTGTGAAATTAGTGGCATAACGTAGTGCAGGTTTGACATCAGAACTTTGCTGGGGGTTACCTCAGAAATTCAAAGTTTGTGTGAACTGGAAGTTGCTGCAGACTTTAATTGCAATACAGTGATGTATTTCTGAAATGGAATATTGAATAGGAGCAGGGTTTATTTCTGCGCTCATCCTCTCATCTTTCACATGTAGGAAATTAATGTTTGAATGGGCGTGGCTAAGCCATCAAACTGATGTCATCCAAGCAAAACTGCTGTTTCAGAGTGGAAGCAAATGGTCAAATTTTAATTCAAGATTACTGAAACAAGCTGTTTTTTAGTGAATTAATTTACAAGGATTAAAAATGTCCGCTAGCAAAATAAACATTGTACATTGTGATTTTATGCAGACTTAAAGAGTAAAATAAAGTCTGTGGTAAACATAACTTATTTTACTTTAATGTTTTGCTCTACAACATACATTAGTCACACTTATTTTAAAAATGTGAACTTTGAAGCTGCTGTGTGCATTTATAAACATATGCTCCTAATAAGTGTGAGTGTATGCTGTTTTAATTATAGAACAAAATATTTAAGTCTTGCCCTATTGCTTACAATAGACCTTATATTACAGTATGTGAAATATACACTGGATCTCACTTTGAATTAGTCTCACACGTTTTGACATCATTCCTGCACCACATATAGTTTAACTTAAAATATCATATGTAAAATAATGACATGTAATTTAATTTGTACTTTTTATTCTGTTCACATGCCATTAACAGCATAGAAGGCAGGCATTAATGCTTGTTTACTCCCCCATAAAATTTCTGACTTTCATATGGATGAGATCATATTCAATTCATACCAATTTGCCACTAATTGACCGAAATGTAAAACAGTTATAAAGAAAAGAATGAAGTTTTAACAAAATGAGCAGAAAATTTATTACAGAGTATAAAAATGTCACGTTGTCCAAAAAAATGTGATTTGTGTTCAAGGTCAGTTGAGTTCTACTGTTCCAGAAGTAAAAGCTCCCTATCAGTTCACATTAATTTAATTTATATTATAAGCAATGGATTTGTATACCAAAGTTCATGCAGAAAACATGAAAACAACACAACGCTGTACAGGAAAATTCCACCAATCAAGGAGTCTCAGTGTGCAAAAGAGATCTTTAGCTCCGCCTAAGGATTGCAAATGACATAATTGAGACCTATAGCCTTTAAATGTACCCATAATTTACCTGTACCCTTTAAAAATACTTTAATATTTAAGCTACATTTCACCACTCCAGACACGTCAACTCCCCTAATAAGGTGATATGACCTGAACCATGCATAAAACCAAAATGCACTCTACTTGTTTGACTTACTGTACATGGTAGTCTTGTGTAAGTATGTAGTACTTCAATCTCCAAGTTACAAAGTGTATTTTTCACTGCTACAGAATAAGAAATCTCACAAGGTGGCCTTAGATGGCAATCTTTAGATCTCGAAACAGAACTGCAGTCCACTTTTCTTCCCTTCAACACTGTCACTTGTGATATCGGACTAAGCAAGAGGTCTTTAACCCCAGTCGCTGTCCCTTTAAACTAACTAGCATGGCAGGTGCCTCCCTTCTTATTTGGCCAGTAAAGACTTATGAATAATATGCAGAGAGCACAGACAGCTTTGTGCATGTGTGCATGTATGCCGTGACCCCCAGTCGCCTCATCTCGCGTCCTTCATGCTCTGAGCCGTTGATTACAGCTCCTGGGGGGATTTCTCGAATCTAGATGGGGGAATCTAGAGCTCCAGTCACTTAGGATCAAGACAGGGCCAGGAAATCGCTACGGACTTAAAGCTAAATATATAATTCCTCCCGTGCCGGTAATCACAAGCTCTAGACGATTTGAAATGACAGTTTAACCACTTCAAACTCAAAGACGTTTCTGTTCAATAGGATTCATCTAATGAGCGCACCCTGTGCCGGGATGTAATTGCACATATAGCACAGGTTGAGGTCGTTCAGGTTGGATGAAGGGCAACCGGAAGGAAACTATTTCCACAGCACAGAATAGTTTTCAGTTTGTATGTGTGTATATATATATAAACTAATTTAGAAAATATATATATAAATATATATAGAATTTTAGCTTGTGTAGGGTCCAAACAAAGGGTTGAAACATATATTTACATACAATAATATATATAAAAAATGTTTTTACTTTTTGGAAAACTGAAAAACCATACATTTTTCTGTTTTATTTTGTCCAATCAAATGCCCCTAAAATGAATGTGTTCCTAATAGCAAGTAGCAAGTCTTGGTTCATCAATGTGGCTACTCATGAAAAGCCAATCACATCTCTGTATACAACAAGTCTAACTGTAAATCAGTTTGTCACTTTCCTGAAATACATCCCATAGGAGCATTTACTAAATTGGTTTCCTTACCATGCGTGACATAATGCACTACACTGGGAAACACCTCCTGTGACTGTATCATGTTCAAAAAACTCTCCCAAATGTATGAATGTAAATTTTGTGAATTAGAAACTAGAAAAAACGGGTAAGTGTGTAAGGGACCATCTAAAAATTCCACACATTGCAAATAAACGAACCTGCATTTTGATTATGTCTTTCATATGTCATTGTAATGACAACACATGCAACATGCCACTATCATTAATGATCTATACAAATAAAATTTAGTTGGTACTTTTCTTTTCTGAAGAAACTCTCCATCAGGGTCACATTTTGATTTCGCACATGATTTGGTTGTCTGAGACAAATATTATTCATTCATTCATTTTCATTTCGGCTTAGTCCCTTTATTAATCTGGGGTCGCCACAGCGGAATGAACCGCCAACTTATCCAGCATATGTTTTACGCAGCGGATGCCCTTCCAGCTGCAACCCATCTCTGGGAAACATCCATACACACCCATTCACACTCATGCAACTAGGGACAATTTAGCTTACCCAATTCACCTATACTGCATGTCTTTGGACTTGTGGGGGAAACCGGAGCACCCGGAGGAAACCCACGCCAACACAGGGAGAACATGCAAACTCCACACAGAAACGCCAACTGACCCAGCCGAGGCTCGAACCAGCGATCAGCGTCCTTCTTGCTGTGAGGCGAACGTGCTACCCACTGCGCCACTGTGAGGCCCACAAATATTAGGAATCTTAAAAGATCCCTACAATCCTAGGCTAAAATCTGTGGTCTTTGATTGATGGTTTCACAGACAGCAAATTAATGCTCATTGCGATCAAATTTTCCCTCCTTTGAAATTCAGCCAGTTTCCCAGTACTGGGTGGTGGCTGGAAGGGCATCCGCTGCATAAAACATTTGCCAGAATAGTTGGCGGTTCATTCCGCTGTGGTGACCCCTGATAAATAAGGGACTACGCCAAAGGAAAATGAATATTTCAGACACTTTCAGAATACAGAATATTTCAGACAATTTCAGTCAGTCTTTTCTTACGATGAGCGTCAAAGAACCAATTGAAGCATAAAACCTTTTTTGGTTTTATTATTAGTGCATGTTATGAGCAAAATATTACAGTCTTTTACAGTCATAAAATCTTAGTGTGACATTGGGATCATGTTTGTACAGACTGATGAGTTACAATCGTAAAGGATTATTTTAAAAAATTGCACTGTGTGAACTGGGCTTTAAAGTCAGCATGAAGCTGTATGACATGCATTATGAGTACGGCTTGGACAATTGGGACCAAACTTCCTTAAATTAAATGTATAAAATTTGTTAACACACATAGCTGGATGGAGTCAGTGAACCAACAAGCACAAATGCCAACATATAGGTGTATTTGAGACTATTTGCATATGTTATACTGAGATACATTCATACAAACATCAGCCATCATGTTTATTCCTGAAGGATATTTAAGTGGTATTCTGGCAGTGTATAAATGTCTGTTTGTATAAAACAAATATGTTCTAAATGGCCACATTTCCTGATGCGTGTCTGCGTGTACTAAACAAATATGTTTAGCTGAAAATCAAATCTGATGCATTTTGTTTTAAAACGTTTGGTTTTGATTGGCTTCCATACCTGTGGAAAAAGTGATTTCACTGTTACTTTAAACTTATTAATTTAATATTAACTTATAATAATATATATACTATATTAATATATTAACTTATATTTTTATTTTAAATGTTATTTATTTTACAAAACAAAACTAAAAAGCTGAAATTATTATGTTTAAATTATTATTAATTATTATTAAAAGCTGAAATATGTCCACAACAATAAGAGGAAAAGACCAAGCGTCATTGAAGAAGAAAACATGCATACATAATTAGGCAAGAGGGATTTCAGTGCTGTGCTTCCTCGCAGGCAGCATAGCAAATGATCACAGAGGAAAAGTTTGTTAGGCTGCTATCGAATAACAGCGGTGAACTGCAGGTCCAATCCAAGTGTGAAGTGACATGAGCGTGCAGCGGTTCCATCTAACCGCACATTCACGCAGGATATCATCATCCCTGCATTTCAGCTCGCAACCAAGCCACATATTAAGTTGTGTAATTCTTTAAAAAGCTCCCAGATTGACCCGAGATCAAGAATGAATAATGCATACGCCAGAAAAGGCTTGGTTTCGAGCTCCTTATACGCTCCCCTGATATATGCATGACTATCGGGAGGAAGAGAATCCGCGCTAATTTCCCTTCCACTTTGCATATGCAGTGATCATGCCCTTATGGCACCGACATCCCGACGGAAAATCTCTTTTCATCTCCAGCGAAGTGCATCTCGCGCTTAAACTGATTGGATTCTTGATGAGGCGGTCGGGGTGGCTCGCACACTTCAGGCGAGGACGCGTCGAGCGCGGGAGCCAATTCGGTGCCACTGAAGTGATTAAACGCGCTCTCGAGGCCCCCGGTAACTATCTCCGCGTACGGATGCGTGCATGGACCGTAATCAGCGCACGCGGACAGGGAAAGTATAATAGCGCCGCTCTGCTCCTTTGCTGGAGACCCCGTTGTCTGTAAAGTGCTCATATTCCCACCTAACCAGCATATCAGTGTTCTAGCATTGCCACAAGTCTGAGAGGATGAATAATGCAGTGCGGCCCTAAATCATTTGCATGCAAACTAGGTGGGAATCGCGCAAGGTTTCCACCTATTTCCACATCGGAGGCCGCAGCTAATAGCAGATGCGTTGTTTTGATTTTGCTCATATACTGACCCCGTTTTGAGAGAGGTCAAGAGGTTACGTTCTCAGTGCGACGTAGCGCATACGTTTCGCCGAGGCAAGTTTACCGTCGATTCAAGAGTTTACAGAGCCAATTTACATGTATATATTTCCAGCGACACAGAAGGAAAAACATTTGGTCTCCCCGCTGCTATCGCAATCCTCTCCATCATGGTAGTGGTAAACAGAGAAACACACAGTAATCCACTTGATAAATGTCAAGTGAAATGAAGCTATCAGCTGAAAGCAATTTTCGGGGCAGCGCACGGAGCCAGCAACTCGGGATTTTCACCCCTTCATCGATCATGAGCCTCTCTCTCAGGCCAAGGTATACAATGCCCCCAAATTGCTGACATATGGACCGGGGAAACCTGCCCATTTCCTCTGTCTGCGAACTAGCTCCTCTAAACTTTTGTTTATTTAGTGACCCCGTGTTTTCATCCATTAGAGACAATGCTTTTCGGGAACTGGGAACTGACATGCAAGGAATAGCAGTGAATTTGTTGGGTATTTCACGAAGACAGACTGTTGCGTTGTTAAAACGTATAGTGGTCGGGAGGGGATAATGCGCACATAGATGCAAGCCCAAACTAATAGTATCAAATTAATCCCCGCTTCCTCTTCATGGCATTGATTCAAGTTTCTGGAAACATTCCTCGAAGTTATTGCAGATTTTGTTGCCTGCACATCCATGACGTGAATCTCCTGTTCCAGTACTTCCCAAAGATGATCTACTGGATTGAGATCTGAGGACTGGATTTGAATTTAGTGAACTTATTGTCATACTATTTGTGTTATAGTAAGTTATACTGCTGGAAGTAGCCTCACATGATATTTTGTGGTCATAAAGGGATGTGGTCATAAACATGGTCAGCTGCAATACTCAAGTATGCTCTGGCATTTCTACAATTCTCAGTTGGTAGTGGTACAAACCAATCTACGTTGTTTGCTAAGAACATATCCTTCACACTATTATACCACCAAACCATTGATACATGGCAGGATGATTTAATGCTTTCATGTTGTAAAAGCCAAATTCTGGTCCTACCAACCAAAGATCAAAGCAGAAATCAAGACTCACCAGACCAGGCAACTTTTCTACATTCTTCTGTTGTACAGATTTGTTGAGCCTCTCTGAACTGTAGCCTCAGTTTGCTGTTTTTAACTTAGAGCAGTGTTTAACGGTGTGCATTTCGTCCACTGCTGTTGTAGCTCATCTGCTCTAAAAACTGAAAATGTCAAAAGAAGTGTCTCAGAAGAAGGCAGTCTATGGAGACTACAGTGTTCATTTGTGCATCCTAAGACATGCCTCTTAGTCGCTGACATTATCTTCAGAAGGTATTGTGTGAAAACTCTAATGGTGGACGACTGCTTATCACTCAGGGCTGTCTATGATAATGAAAGAGAGATGACATGTAGAAAGGGAGAATGTCAATCAAAGTGTTTCTGCAAACTGTTTTTATGAAGTGTGATTATAAAAAATATATATATATATTTTTAAATTGGGCTATTTTCACAGACTGTTGCCACACAACCGCGCTTAAACCCCTTATAAAAGTGATCTTTGCACAATAGGTCCCCTTTAAAGTGCAAGGTTTGGGAATTAAAACATTATCATCTTGATCATCTTGCAACTTGCAAATGTTTGATTTAAAGATTGGAAAAAAAAAGTTCCAAATGTGAATTAGGTGTGATTTCATAAAGTTGTAGAGTGGCTGATTGTAGTATTGGTAAACAGTAAACAAGGCAAGCATAATGGAGTCTCATGGGTGCAATTTTTACTGACAGAGTTTATTTGTTCAGGCATTTCCAGCCCCCATTAACCCATTTTTGCTGTCAAAAAACACATCAAATGAGCTTTATGAACTTTTTTAAATAAAGTAAAAAATGTTTTTTTTTAATTTGGTATTTCCATCACTCATTTCTCATGGCATTGCTTAAACATATCCATAAAGCCTTCAATGATTCACTGTTAAAGCAGCTGAAAAGTTTGTAGATTGAAGTTTTTGGGGAACCTAAAATGGTGGAATCACAGTGATAATAATTTTTATTTAATTTGTTTAAGAATATTAATCAATAAATTGTAATCAATAAATCAGCTTTGAGATTTCAGATTTGGTATAATAGTGCCATTTTACAGTGCCATACCAGAATAACCATAGGCATTGTTTTTAACACTAATAAACAAAAAACAATGTATGTGTAAATAAGATAAGAAACATGAAACACACAAACACACTAACAAAACAACAACCGATGCATTTTATTCAGTTTACATTAGCAGATCAGTTCACATAGCTGAAAATAATGACTATTTATGGGCTGTAAATGTGAAACAAATGTTGACATCATGTGCGCACTCGTTGTTCACCCTGTGTGACTTTCCCCACAGCATTTACATTCAGTGTGGTGTTTTCGACATAAACACCACGTTTGTGGCATCGCTTTGATTAGGAGGAGTACCTCAAATCACATTAAAACTTCATTTGTCCTCCGTTTGTTTGTTTGCAGATGAGAACACAAGGAGCACCATAAACCACTGACGTGCCACGCCAACATTTGTTTATACATGAGGAAAAACACCCTCCAAAACACCACCTTCAGTGCCTCCGTCAGTAAGTTCATTAGCTGCTTTTTTGTTCGAGTTTGACCTAATAGTGGGACAGTTGGGTTTTGGGAGGTGTTGTGAAAGTTTGAAGGCCTTGTTGTCATCCAAGTAACTCTTTGGTTTTAGTTGCCAGCTGTTTGTCGATATCTGCCGTGAAACTGTCTGTCATTTGTTGAATCTGGTGATTTTAGAGAGAAAATGGTAGAATAGATATATGGTTATTGGTTACACATAAATGCATTGATATTTTTACAAGATTACATGTTCTTGCAACTGGCAATTGTTTTCATTTAATATATGATTCATAATAATGATATTATATGATTAATTCTTTTATCTATATATCTATTTATATATTTTTTACTAATAATTTATGATGAACACTATAATGTATATTTTATTATTTATTGTTATTCTACTACTTTTTAACAGGTATTTGCAAAACAATATTTACTCAGTATTTGTTTCTATTAACACTAGTACTTATACACTACTGATAATTGACATATTTTAATTTATGAACCACTACTACTACTACTAATAATAATAATGGTACAACCAATGCTTTCAAATTACTGTTGATTTATTTACAATAAAGAAGATTTATTTGCATTATTACAACAACTATGACTACTATATTTTGTAATAATTGATGCTTATTTTTTAAAGTAGTAGTTCACTTCCAGAATAAAATTAATATATATGAATTAGTGCTGGGCAAAGATTAATGTGTAGTGCATAAGATTTGTGTGTGTGCATTATATATATTTATTATGTGTGATACACACACATTCATAGAAACCAAACTATACAAAAAGTTTATGTAAATATTTAAATGTATATATAATTTGTATCATATACATCTAAATATATGCATGCGTGTATTTATATACACTATTATTTTGTAATTCATATTAATTGACCAATAAATCGAATATTAGTAAATGGATTCATTTTATAACAACATCAAATCAATTACTAATTTTCATTTATTATTATTTTAATTTTAGTT
>CAIGQW010005633.1:2258553-2293992 GCA_903798125.1 Danio choprae | reverse complement strand
TATGTGTGTGAATGGAAGTGTATGGGTGTTTCCCAGTGATGGGTTGCAGCTGGAAGGGCATCCGCTGCGTAAAACATATGCTGGATAAGTTGGCTGTTCATTCCGCTGTGGCGACCCCAGATTAATAAAGGGACTAAGCCGAAAAGAAAATGAATGAATGAATGAATATTTAAGTTCATGTAATCAGCAGTTTGATGATTTTTGGATGATAAAGATACTGCCTATACATTTTTACAAATACACACAGTATATATCACATACAAACATGCACAAATTTGAAAGAAATTTCAAAACACATTCCCCTTATGTTAATGGAATTTCTTACGAAGTGTGACTCACTGCCATTACTTCTTGGTGGTTCAAAATTGTATTGTATTGTTCTGGTTAGCAAGGGAAAAAACACAGCCGGGAACTCTCTGTACTTCTGATTAAAAAGCAACAAATGTTCAAAATGGGATTGAGAAACTGTGGGCTAAAAAAACCCCACACCAAACTATTTCTTAATGATTCTGGATACCACACATACACACAGAGAGTGAAAGCTATGTCTGCTGTCTGCACCACAACACACAACAGCCACTGGGGTTTCTGAACAAGGCTGGACCTTCTCCTGCCCTTTAATGAATGACTGGAATCAAAGAGTGTGTAATGGATTAGGACAATTATGTAGCTGTTTGCTTTCAGCTTGGGCCAATCACCTCTGTGTTGTTTTTTGCAGGCATGTTAGGAAATGGCCAGTTTTTCCTGACATCCTAAATGGCTGCACTCCTTAATACTGTGCAGGGTCTTTTTTAATATAATGATAATTTGGAGGTGATGAATAGAAAGACAAACCCATTTGCAAATGGTTGTTATATTAACAACATAATATGAGTTAAGTTTGGTTGTATTTTAGGATTTATTACATGACTACTTGATTCTGATTGGGCAACAGCGGCATTTAGTAGTTAAATATTTTCATATAATGACATTTTTAAAAGTCCTGTATCTTAGCAGAGCATTGCATTAGCAGCACCGATGGTCATATTTTCAATTCCCAAAAACCAATAGAAACATCAATAAAAGTGCTTGCCAAATGGATAAAAGTAAACGTATCACCATGAGGTGAAGCAAAACCCCTCTGCTTTGGTTTTGATCATCCTATCACGGTGTATTTTGTAATAATGACCGACTGACTGTACATTATTCCTTATATATGAGAAACCTTTGGCTGGAAGGCTCCCAGGAAGGATGACGAAGGTAGATTGGTGAGTTTAAGAGCTACCAGGAACTTGACATGTGGACATAGGCCAAAAAGAGAGCGCATTAATCTCATTAGGGTTATCTGAACATCAGGCAGAAAGATCCCATATATTTCAACAGAGAATGTCGTGATGGGAGAAGGAGAGGAAAAACAGAAAGACAGCATCTCATAATGTGTGGAGAGGGAAAAAGACACTGAAGAGAGAGAGATATCACACATTAACTTAGGTCTAAGTTCCAGAGGGCACTTTGCGGTCATTTCCTGGCCTGACAGCAAACCACATACTCTTGGCCTAGGTTTCAATCGTTCTCCAAGAACAAAGGGCTTCCCCCAACAATCAATCAATTTCTGTGAAACCAGGCTGGAAAAAGTCCATCACACTCAGGTTTCAGTAGGAGAAAAAAGTGTGTTTTTGAGGTGTATGTGTGTGTGTGTGTATGTGTGTGTGTGTGTGTGTGCTTGACTTTGGATATAATAGTATGAATTGAGCCATCTGTTTGGTTCCATACCTCTGGGAAGCCAGTCATGTTGACCACAAGTAGCTGAGGAGACTTCATGGATATCTGGCCCAGTTGGTTGAGAGGAAATTTGCCATCCTTTGTGGTGACTGTAATGTGGTCCAATGCACCTGAACACATAAGAACACAATCTTTTCCTAACCATAAGGATTCACTGCAAATATTTGACCATTACCCATTAAGAACTTAAAGCATAAAAAGGTTCAAATCACAACCAATATTTAATGTTTGACATATAGAATAAAATCAAAATCACAATTTAACAAAAGCGTGTTATTGTTATACACATCTTGTTACTAAAGGACAGTTTTGATGATCACTAGTAAATCTCCAAAGGGCAGAGGGCGCTCTGGCACAGAACTTCCAAACACCCACTAAGAAGAAACCCAAGAAATCCCCATAGTGGTTGGTAAATAAGAAGATTTAACTGCTTTAATTGAAATAATGTGACTTATATTCCAATGACTATTGAACAATCTCACAGAAGGATTTATTATCAGAGAAAAACTATCTTTGTTTTAATTTTCGGGCAATTATATCATCAGTGATTATAAACATGATATTGCGTAGCTTGTAAGCGGCTTATGACTGTAGAAAATACTGCTTCATCTGAAAGCATGTGCTGGAGATTTACTACTGATAACAGAACTGGCTTTACTGACAAAATGGGCATGAAAGCTATTTGCCTTGGAATACTAGACAATGAAATATTACTGAATGGCGCAAAGACCATAAACCATTTTTATTTAAAATAAAACAAGATGCGCAATGTGCCTCCACCTCCAGTGATCATGATCTAGGGCCACAATATCAACCCCTGCATGACCAAATCGCACATCAAAACCATCTAAAACTAAATGTATCAATACATCAAACACATTGAACATACATATAATGACCAAAACCATCTTTGGCATTTTTTTGGGGTCACACCCTGTTTATCTACAGCCAGATACCAGGGAGCAATATGTTTTGGCTTCACTCTTCTGGACATATGTGTAGTGTGGTCCTCCTGTTGAGCCAACTCACTGATCAGGACCCTTGCAATTGTCCTAACCTTTGCCCCCTTATGGTGCCTTTGGTTAGGCCAAAAAATACTCAAAAAAATCATTCCTGAAGCTCAAACAGTGAAGCACAATGCTAGAAACATCATGCCCAGGAAATGCAAGAACTGAAAAAGAATGTTTTTGACCTGAAGAATGTTGCAATTGTTTTTGCCCATACAATGAAAGTCATTAAGGCCCATAACAACACGGAATGTCATTGTACTGTACAGACAAAAAAAGCAGAGCCATTTTTCAAAATGCCTTATTTTTTGCTTCGACAGAAGAAGAATGCCATGCAGGTTCTGAATGACGTATAATTTTTGGATGACTTTTCAAGACAAACAATGGAATAACTACCATCAGTCCATTTGACAACTAGACCTTTGCCTGAATTATGTATCCTTTCCCTACCAGTCAAAAAAAATGAAGGGTTGCAAAAGAAGAGACTCCTTTCGATGATTGTTGTGACGACACGTCTCGCTCTCCTTGAGGGATAAAAGCACCCAGTTCTTTCTCTCCCGACAGAAAACCAGAACATTTCGCCAGCATGTCTCCTTCCCTCATCTGCCTTACCTCACACAGCAATGTTTCTGTCTCTCACCCTTTGTTCCCAGGCTTACCTTATTTTATCCCACACTTCTGGAGAACACTGACACACTCCACTATACTTTGATCTTTCACAATAGAACCTGCATGTGGCTTTTGTATAAAAAAAACCCTCTCAATTTTCCATACAGATACAATTTTGTCAGTCAGCTACTTGAACAGTAATATTCAAGAAAAGTATACTCTGCTAACCTTGAAACCTGTGCAATCTCTGATGGGTTCAACAGTGCTTATGGGACAAAAATCTCAATCTTGCCATGAGCAAAGGTATCTCAGATTGTGTGTGTGTGCTATGTGGAAATGTTCACATCTGCTAATGCTTCGATGAAACATATTGCTGTTTCCTCCACTAAAAACATTGAATTTAATAGGGAAGTCATTAGCCAAATGGGCTCTTCCTGGTCAGGGAACCACCTGTTGTCCTCTCTGTTTCAAGAGGTTGGCTAATATTCAGAAGCATCACTGGTTTAAGTTAAGACCGTGGAATAAGGACAAACTGGTGTAACATTTTGAGGAGGCTAAAATAAAGTTTTTGTTTCAGGTGTTTGAAACAATTTGCTGAAGTCAGCTTTCAAGTAATGACTACTATTGGTCTGTGGTGATAAATAATAGGTAGGAGTGGGACTGTGGCTCTGCCTTCGAGTTGGAAATCCAATTTATTTTGTTGAAGTCTGACGTTTATAAATAATAACATGGTATTTTATTCATGTTTAATACTGTAAAGCTATCAGCTTTAAAGCAATCTACTGTACAAAGTGATATATACATTTTGATGTGACTACTTGCTGGAGTGCCAAAATGCAGACCTCATGCAAACATCCACCTATATTCTTAAAATGCCCAAGATTTATTAACAATACTCAGAATATGTCCTCTGCATTCAACATAGCCAAGTTAGGAGCAATGAGAAGTACAAACACATAAGCACTGTAAGCACAAGCACAAAGACACCTAAAGGTGACCTAATTGGCATTTAGGGTAAAAGAGAGGTCCTACAACTCCTCCTGGTATAGAGAATCAAACCCACAACCTTTGGGTTGCAAGTCTGACTCTTTAACCATTTGCTGGAGCACCCTTGGAAAAATTAGGAGTTCAGTGCCTGGCTCTGAGACACCACTGTCAAAAAAAGAGTGAGAACCCCCCCCCCAAAAAAAACCCCAGTGCATCTACTTATAACTCCAGTTGGTACTGAGAATTAAACCTCTGAATGACCTTTGGGTCACTATCTTAACAATAAAAGCATAACAGCCCCCTCTCAACTGCAGTTTTATCACCGCTGCCATTTTAGTTGTTTATTTTGTTATTTTGAGAGAATTGTGGACCACACACAATTACATATTGACCACACACAATTACAAATTGACTAAACACCAATTTCAGAAGTAAATATGTTCCCTAACTGTATACTGCTCTATTTTGTACATTTTTACCCGTAAATGAAAAAAAAAAGAAATTTGCAGAGATCTTCAGATTGACTTCCTAGCAATAAAACAACTGAGCCCTTGTCCTAGATACGAGGTGTCTGGAAAAATACAAATGTTTTCTTGTGAAGCGATGTCCTCTGACGGGATATTTATCTGGAACAAGAGAAGGCACATTTGTAGAGATCCAAGTGCAAGCAGTCTATCCTATAGATGACAGACTGACAGGCCTTAATCCTTGTGTAGTGTGCCCAGACACAAGGTCACCACATTAATCCCACACTCCACAACCTCCTTCCCTCGGCCAAGGTGATTCTCTTGTCCTTCATAATAAACTTGCTGCTTAATTAAATCCAGATGATTCTATCATTTGCTTGAGAGAACTTCATGCCATCTTTCCATATTAACTCCATAGAACCAAGTCCAAGTCCAAGTCCTGGATCAAGGAGCAGGGAGGGAAAGACTGCAAAGGTCAGGAGGTGAAAGGGAAGAACATGGACTGTACAAGTCCCGAATGCCCAACTGTGGGGTCTTTAGGGACTGGACTGGAATGAATAGGGTCAACCTGGACGTACTCCAGGAAGTAGGATCGCAAACAGGGTGACCCCACCTTGTGGAACAATGGTCATGACCAGAACGTCCAAAGCTGGATCAGTGTGCATTGATCCTCATGGGAGGACGAGGCAACACAATACTCTTTTAGCCTCGTGTAACCTCTGTGACATTGATAATGTGGATCAGGGCTCTTCAACTCCAGTCTTGTCCTCATGAGTTTAACTTGAAACCTAACCGAACAGACCTGAATCTTTACTAGAATACTAGAATGAGCTAATCAAGGTGTTCAGAATTATTTGGACGTTTATAAAAGAAGTGGGTTAAATTAGGATTGACTCAAGTCTGCAGTCTCTGAGTCTTTAAATGCTGATTCTTTTTGAGTAGATTTGAAAAACACTGATGAAGAAGATAACATCAAATGCCATCGGATTGTGTCTCTTTTTACTGAACACGATGTAAGTTTATACTAGAGTATGAGCAAAATTGTGATCACATAAGGTAGGATATTCTGTGAATACAGCTTCTTATGGTCTCAGAATTCAATTTTATTTCAGTGAATCACTTCAAACTGTCTGATTCAAAAGTAGATTTAATTAATAGTTTGATGATAATGGAGTAATAAAAACACGAAAATATAAAAATATATTATTTTAAATAATATATTACTGCATTTTATACTGAATTTAGAATTGTTTATACTTCACACATTTGTGAGAAAATGCTTATAAAATAATAGAAATATATATTAGATTTCATGAAAAGGTGTATATATATTTTTCTTCATCCATTAAATTTTATCTTTCTATTATGAATTTAATTTATTATTTTAATTTATTTATTAATTGCAGCGAAATAATTGAAGTTTCAATTTCATTTCAAATAAATGAAAAGGGAAAAAAAGCAAAAATATGCCATAACTGTACTGTAATTTAGAACAAATTATCTCTCCACATATTCTCATACATCTTACCTAATGTACTAATAATACATTTCTAAATTGATCCTTTAAATTAAATACAATTCAATTATAAATATCTTCTTGCTTTGACAGTACTAAGCCTTTACATTTTTTGAAAAATATCCATTGCAGTTCATTCTATTCCACTTCCTTCTATACTAACTTCAAAATTGATCAAACACTATATTTTTCTGAAATGTTTATGGCTTGCATGTTGCTTGTGAGAAATTATTTAATCTTTAATGGCCAAAGATGCAATTGAACCTTGACCCAAGCATAACCACAGCTTTAGGTTAAAGGCACGGGATAACCTACAAGTCAAAGTCTAGTTCCTGACCTGGTGATGTGCGAACGCTGAGGTTGCGGCTGAAATCTTCTTTCAGAACAGTCAGAACAGCAGCCATGTCTTCCTTCACCTCTTCCAGGCTGATAATATCCTCCACCAAAGCTGCATTGATGTTCACTTTAGCTGTCTGTCCTTTTGCCTTTGCTAACAAATAAAAAAAAGCAACAAAGAAGAAGGAAACATTAATGTCTTCTTCAAAAGAAAAGCTGGAGATAGAAATGAAAGACTGTGACCAGCATGCAGGCTGATTGTCTTAACAATTACAAATGAAAGCAGGATTTGGGCTTCATATGGGCTCCAAATCCACTTGAGTGAACCTAAACAAGCACTGCTACAGAAAACAAACACAACATCCACTCGAACCCCCATGCTGGATGGTCTTTGTTGTGGTTCTGTGAGGGATAAGTAGCTGTGGTGCTCCACTCACCTTTACTCTTCTTTGTGGCATAATGACGGGCGTAATTCGGCAAAGCCACGGGACGCTGGCTCACTTGAGGCAGAAAGGAGACTCTTGAACTGGTCAGTCGTGGGGTCCTAAGAACTGATGGCAGAGATCGGTACAATACTGTCCGCAGGAGGTTCAGATGACTCAAGGCCATGTCTGTGGTAACTAGACAAAAAAAATGGAGAGAAGATGATTGAATGCAAGTGTAGAAATGAACTTTTATTAAATATAGATTTTGAGATACTCCATAAGAGCAAGTAGAAAACAAAAAACCTTTGGGGATTGGATGAAGTTCAATAATACCACCAGGAGGCACTATTAAAATCTATAAAAGACCCTACAAAAAGAGGCACACCATCAGAGTTGACAGTTAATATATTAATTCACTTTAAAGAGTTTTAATTCAACTGCATTTAACAGCAAGTGGATCAGTAATAGATGAAAATGTTCAAGATATATAAATATAAAAAAAGAATTCTCAATGTATATTTTACTTGTTATAAAACTGAAAAATCTTTGTATTTTAATGTTTAAAAAAAATAAAACAATTACCATAAAATGGTTTCTGACACAAACAATCATACAATAAATTGAGCATGTTTTTAATCACGTGGCTATGTAGTTGCTAGGGTGTTCTCTGTGGTTTCCTACAGTCCACCTCCCAATATCTATAATATTGTAAGACATGGATCAGGATATATATTTCAACAATCCTGCCTTCGTTGTAAGTTTATACATGTATCCAACATGTTTATAATCCACCAGGTGAAAACTGTAATTCTGAAAAGTAATAGCACAACTCAAGCTGCTTGATTTGCTGTATCACTCATGTTCATAACAAAAACAGTGCTCAGTTTAATACTCCAGGTTAGAGCAGAGATCCTCAATCCTGGTCCTGGAGGTCCACCAACACTACACATTCGAGATGTGTCCTTAATCAAACACATCTGAGTCAACTCATCGACTCATTAGTGGAAACTCCAAGTCCTGTAGTTTGTGTTTTTAGTAGCATAAATCTTCAAATGGAGGTTGTTTATCTGCGTGGTGGACTGGAATAACAGTGCACTAAGGTAACGGCAATTTCAGCCATTATTAATTCAAACAATGTGCAGTTTTGATATTACAATTATGTTTTAACTAAAATGCTCATTTTTGATATCAGGAGTTAAATTTCTACTGATAAAAATGTTCACTCTTGATATAAACAATGATGTCATCGTTCGAAGGAAAATAAATGAATGAAATCGCTCACAGAAATTGGATTACCAGGATTTAAAATTGACAGAAAGTGAAATCAGGAATTAAACTTTATCTCCTAAAAATATATAATTATTCATATCAACAACTGTATTTTCACTACTTAAATGTCAGCATAGGTTGCCATTCAAATTGATTGTTGATTTTAAGAACTTCTTAGTAGGTGAAATTTTAATTTCATATATCAGAATCAGAAAAACAATTCCTGCCAGTAACAAACAATTTATTTAGATATCAATAATGGTGTGGTTGTTATGAATGCAGCTGAATAACAAATGAATTGCAAATTGTAAAAAAATGAATGCAATTTTTACTAGCGAGAAAGACATTTTACATTTGTGAAATTACTCTCCTTATTGATAAATTATTTATTAAATATTATTAATATTCATTTGAAATGTATTTTCAGATTTAAAAAAAGACAAATGTAACATGCTAAAATACATTTACAGTTAACAAGAATTTACATTTTAACTATTGACATATGATTGTCATGCACATCTAGTCAGCGAAGCCATGTTGTGTCATCAGTAGTAAATTTCCTCCAAAGGCCAGAGGGCACTCTCGCATGAAAAAGTCAAACACCCATGAAGAAGAAACCTAGGAAATAATGTTGCATTATAAACAGAAGATTTAACTGCTTTCAATAATTCACTGTGACTAATAATCACACGACTGCGAAATCATTATAGAAAATGATTTATTTCAAACACTCGACTAAAGTTATAAAGTGAGTTTGGAGTGAAAAAAAAGTTAAATGTTTCACATGCAGCATTTTCTAGTTCATTGAAAAACTACGCAAACTATCATTATCATAAATGTCATTATCACCTGATTTAGATTTTGAATGTGATTTTGTCTAGCTTGTCAGTGACCTACAGAATTATATATAAATGCTGCTCTGTATGAAAGCATGTGCTGGAGATTTACTATTTATTTAGTTTTTTTAATAGGGACAATACAGTTTCAAGCACTGCTTCACAGGCTTCTAGCCATTGTTCCCTGGTTAGGCTTTTTATACATTAAAACAGTACAAATATCTTTATAATATACATATTAGGGCTGCACAATATTGGAAAAATGTAACATTGCAACATTTTTTTATTCTGCGATATGAATTTCACTAGATTTGTTGAATAACTATTTGGAAAGAATTTATCATTTTGGGATGATTCTGTAGGAGAGTCTATAAGCATAAAATATAAGAAACAATCTACAAGCATAGATAAATTCAATAAAGAAAAAGATACTAATTAAATAAACAGCATTTTATTGTTTTCCAAGGAGTCAAACTGTATCCAAGTATACAGCAAGTTATAAATTACAATGGTACAATTTCTTATGCCTGAATGCTTTTAAAACCCTCACACAGTCACAGGCCTCAAAAACTCTTGCGCAATTATATATTAGAATTCAGAAATGATATATTGTAATTATAATCCAGACTTAACATTGCGTATAATCGTGATGTGACTATTGCGAATGATCACATTGCGATAACGATACTGAAACGATATATTGTGCAGCCCTAATACATATAAATTACTATAACAGGCTTTACTGACAAACTTGTACAAGAAAGTACATAATGCATATATTAATATCAAAAATACAAGAAATACAAAGCTGATATGTGTAAATGCAATTTCATCTACCAAGAAATCAATTCTTGATTGCAAATTCAAAATCTCAAGTTTAATATAAGATTTTCCAAAATGTTCATTTCTGTGCGTGATGTCATTAGTGACTTGTGACATTGTTACTAAACTAAATTCCTCATATCAAGAATTAGTATTTGAACTATTGAAATTGTTCATTGATATCAAGAACACATTCTTTGAATGAATAAAAGTGAAAAACAGCTTGCCACAGTTCTGCAGGTGCTCTGCAATAGGCTTGCTCACGGCTTGCTTGCACCTCTGTCATTGCTTCTTTGTTATGTCTAGCGTGAGGTTTCCTTCTAGTCAAAATACAGCCTGGCTTCTGCTTTTTCCAAAGGACAGCAACTGAAACAAGTTTGGCCGTGTGTTTTTACAGTTGCCGTGATAAAGATAACTCAATGGCACGGGTCTAAAACATGCACGAGCCGCGATTTTTATCGGCCGTTGATGATGCATGTTGCAGGTTCAATGGGAGTCGCAGCTGCTATGGTTAAGCGCAGATCAAAAAATGAAAAGCGTGACTCTTCTTGTCATCCAAAGGAGATGGGAGTTGTCCGACACGGGTGTTTTGGTCCACGGGGTGTGGATGGAGAACAGGTGATGGCGGTTTTTAGAAGAGACGTCAAGCAGAAAAACAGTTGCACAGGTGGTCTGTGGGTTACATTTGATTTTTACCGGTAGGAATAAAAACGTTTGGAAAACCCTCATTGCGAGAGCTCACCTCATGAAAGAAATATTTACAGTGTAAACTCTTAAAAGTCCTTACTGTAAAAACTGAAACAGTGTTGCATATCGGTTTGGTTACGGTAATGTAAACCAGTGGTTGAATTTTGTGACGTATAGGCCACTGCTTTTTCAAGGCGTTTTAATTAAAGGCATAGCTCTTCAAGAGTAATATCATGTTATTATTGGAAAACCTTGAAAAGCAGTTGCGAGATTTTGGCATTAAGCCTAGTGACATTGATGTTTCTAGACATGAATGAAACTTCCGAGATGTAATGGAAATGACTATATCTACACTTCCTGGCCAGTTTATTAGGTACATCTGTTTGACAGCTTATTAACGCAAATATCTAATCAGCCAATCACACGGCAGCAGCTAGACAAGATTGTCAGCTGAAATGGGGAAGAAAGGTCAATTAAAGGTATAGTTCACCCAAAAATGTAAATTCTGTCATTATTACTCACCCTCATGTTGTTCCAAACTTGTTCAGAACACAAATTTTTATATTTTTGCTGAAATCAGAGCATTCTCTGACCCTCCATAGACAGCAAGGGTCATGAATGGGGAGCAAGGGTCTAGCAGAGATGTAATTCTCTAGCTATATTTCCATCGAAATATGCAAATTAGACTTTATTTTTATAAATAGCAAAACTGGAATATTGTATAAAACATTTGCGAATAATGCTGGTTTCCATACAATGATTCAAAGAGAACACGGTCGCCACTTCCTGATAAACTGGTGCAAAAGAAAAAGTGCAATTTGGTGAGATGATCTTATATAAAACTCTTTGAGATTGCAGATGTCCAAGACAGTTCTGGGAGGGAATAATACCAAACCACTTTTTTGACGGACATTGGCTAATGGATTTTAGAATGATCAAAACAACATTTCAGGTGTTGTGCAATGTCGTCGGTCTGCTGGTTTGTTTATTAAAATCGTCAATATACATGTGAATTTTTTGATGAGCATGCTGGAATTTATTTGGTAAATGTGTTACCATCATAGTTCATGCACATTTGTTTCTTATTGGATAAAAAGTTTATCCTACTCAGTTATTTTCAAACTTTGTGCATCTTGGTGTTGAATGCTTCTCTATGAAGCATTTTTTATGTGATAGTCCAAAATGCGCATACAAATGGGTGGATGGAAACTTACCTAATGACAAGCTACACTCTTCTCCAAACTCACTTCATAAAATGTGCAAGACAATTGCAGCTTTGCTCCTTTGTGTTTGCAATTACATTTTGATTAATCACCCAGCAATAATCCATGTCTGTATGAGGTGCACAGTGTTCTTACAGGTTTGGAATAACATGAGGGTGAGTAATTAATAATAGAATAAAAAAAAAATTCTCAAATGTTTGAGTGAACTATCCCTTTAAGCAACTTTAAATGTGGAATCAATATTGGTGCCAGACAGGCTTGTCTGAGAATTTACAAAACTACTGATACTGAGTTTTTCCACACACAGCCATCTCTAGGGTTTACAGAGAATGGTCAGAAAAAAGAACAAATATTTAGTGAGTTGCAGTCTCCATGGAAAATGCTTTGGCAGTGCCACTGGTCTAAGGTGAATTATTGTTTTTTGCTGACAAAAAAAAATCTTCTTTACATCTCTGAACACACAACACACCAAACCTTGAAGCAGATGAGCTACTGTCTGCTAATACTGCAAACTAAGGTTACAATTCACAAAATTGGCCTACGGAAAACTGAAAAAGTTTGCCTGGTCTGATGAGTCTTGCTTACTGCTGCAACACTCTGGCAAAAAAATGTGTCATGTCATAAAGCTTAAATCATCCCAACATAAAACAACAGTGAGTTCATTACACTCAAATAACCTCCACAGTGACCAGATTTTATACCAATAGAGCAGCTTGGGATGTCACATACTGTAAATAATTTATCAGAGAATAAGAAGGCCAATGTCTTTTTTTGTGTATTTTATCCTTGATAGTTTTTAAAATAAGCATGAATCAATTTTATTGGACTTGTTTGTATATTTTTGTTAAATTGTCAAAAAGAAAAGAAAAGAAAAGAAAAGAATGTAAATAACGTTTAACACATTTACAAAAATGTCAGATAGAAACTTACTTTAGGTAATAATATACATTACTTTATGAAACTGTACAATGTTCTAGTGTTCTATCATTTTTTTTATCTTTAAATTATTAGCTTTAAAAAATTATCTTAAATTATCTTTGAAAATGATGTTAAATCACTTTAAATTACCATGTAACATACTGTGCCGTTTTAAGATCAGCTAATGCATACCCTGTGGAATTAAGGTAATTATCCTCAAGGTAATTTCATTAGAATTTTTTAAGTTTATGATCCATCATTAATGAGAAAATTACTAAAAGAGATTTGAAGAACAAGAGACTGTGTTAGTAAAAGTGAAATCTTTTTTCATCTTGTTGTGCAACTGGACAGAACATGATGATCCATGACATACTGTATGAATCAAATTCTCAAACTGAAACAAAAACACTTGCATTAATTTATGCACTGTGTTATTAAAAACTATGGTCCCAAACATTATAAATAATTTGCTAAGAATTTGACATTTCAATATTTTTACAAGAAAAACAAAGCTATGATTTCAACTCAAGTGCGCTTTTCTACACTGAAGTACAAGACAAATGTACTCCAATCATCTGTCAACTAACGAAGACCAAAGAAAATGTCAAATCTAGGCTACATTATGAGCAAATACTGAAGCCCAAACCACACATCGCTACAAAAACAGATAGAACGTGTACAAATATATTCATATACCGTAATAATATAATTAATTCACATGTAATATTAATTAATATATGTAATTCATACATACCACTCTTATGCAGGAAAATGTATCTTAGCACGCATGCCTTGCATTGCAGTCCCTTTTTGACAACATGGGCAGCTCAAGGGCACATGTCACTACATTCAGTGTTTTGCGTCATCAGAACATGTGGTTTACGTCACTCTCCTGCGCCGTTGTTGATGTTAGGAATGCTAAGCTAACTGGCAGCACTGAATGTTTTGTCCGACTCGTTCGTGTGGCAGATATACGAGATGATTTTCAGATATTGAGGCACTGGTATAACATTTTGTACGCAGCATATTTAGATTAGGTTTAGAGAGCAGAGGAGAGGAATACGAGAGGAGGGTGAGTGTTTTGCTAACGTATGTTAATTGACAAACATGACTTGCTAGTGGTTAACAGCCTCTGAAGTGTAAAATTGTGTGTTTTTTCCGGTTTGGCTTGTTGTTATCTGTTAATTTTGTTTAAATAATGACAACGATGACGGTGTTTGCTTGCTAAATTCTGTTCTTGTTTTGTTCACGACAAATAGTTTTAAACTATCATTGGTTTTTGGCTTTATTGTCTCGTTCACATTGCATTAAATGTAACGTTGTAGTGATTCATTTAATAATTAGACACCTGAACTGTAACTGTACTGCATGTATCACACGTTGAGGACAGCATAGTATTAACCCTTAATTAAAACTCTGGAAAAGAATATAGTTTTTATGACTGATGTAAGATTTATACTCTTGTATAGATAGATAGATAGATAGATAGATAGATAGATAGATAGATAGATAGATAGATAGAAAGATTAATGAATGTATAGATGGATAGAAAGTTAGACTGACAAATAGATATACAGTCCGAAAAAAGATCGAATGAAAGAGAGATAAAAAGAATGAAAGAATAGATATAAAGTTAGACTGACAAATAGATATACAGTCTGAAAAATAGATAGATAGATATAAATATAGGATGACATATAGATATATAAACTGACAAAGATATACAATCTGATAAATAGATATACAGAAAGAAGGATAGATAGATAGACAGTCAGATAATTAGATAAATAAATAGAGACAGTTAGATAGATAGATGGTCAGATAGATAGATAAATAGAGACAGTCAGTCAGATAGACAGTCAGATAGATAGATAGATAGATAGTCAGATGGATAGACAGACAGACAGATAGACGGTCAGATAGATAGATAGATGGATAGATAGATAGACAGATAGAAGGTCAGATAGATGGATAGACGGTCAGATAGATGGATAGACAGTCAGACAGATAGATAGATAGATAGACGGTCAGATAGATAGATATATAGATAGACAGTCAGATCAATTTATCTGTCTATCAATAAATAAGACAAAACGTTTCCATTAAATGTGTGTGTATATATATATATATATATATATTCCTTTGATGCATAATTCTGTAACTTACCTGAATGGTCTGTGTGTGTTTGCTCAGGAGCCCGATGCAGTCAGCTGCAGAGACTGTGGAGAATGCCTCCATCCTGTCAGGTGGCTCGGCGCAGGACGGTCATCGGCTCTGGATCGGCAACATTGACCCCAAAATCACAGAGTGAGTGTTTGTCTGCGCAGAAAGCCAGCACCGCACTGCCTTCCAGGCAGACCTGCAGACCTGCCCGGGTGATTGATTAGCCGAGTGTGTCTTTGTGCTGGAGAATGAGCAGATGACGACAAGCCGTGTTAAAGAGAGCCGCTCGGCCGTGGAGACCTGTTTTGCTGAGGGGCTGCCATCATTTCTCATTCACCTGGCGTGTTTACTTTGTGAACCTGTAGCGGCTGCTCAAGGTGGAGAGGGGGGAGGCTGGTGACACCGAAGGGAAGCGCTGGAGAAATAGCACACGTTGCGAGAGCGGTCCTGGAAAATGTACGGCTTGCCTGGGCTGGCGTCTAGACAGGCGTTTCCTTCCCTCGTGCTCCTCTGTTTTTCTTTAAATAACCTGCTTGAATGAAAACAGCCGCGATGCCCACAGGCTGGTGATTGGGAAGATTAATTAGTTCACATGCGGGGAGTGTTTGTAGTAGTGAGTTCCACTTCAGGGTCCTGCAGATCTTGCGCGCACACTCACACACCGAGTGGTAAAGTCTGCTACGTGAGGTCAGCATTTACCCAAAGGCATTTTTTTCACGGGGTTTCTAAGTAAGTGGATAATTGAGAGAAGTAATTGAGTTGGGAGGCGAAAAGGTACTTTAGGTTCTGCACTGTAGCAGTTGTGGATTGATCATCTGAGAGATTTATGAAGAAACTTTAGGGAAAAAAAAAATTGGTGGTGAGGGAGCACATGGTCACAGTACAATAACCTTTTACAGCAGTTTGGGCAGTTTTGGTCTTGTTTACATGTATTAATGTGGTTCTTTGGTGATCCAAGCACAAGTGGTGAGTGGTCAGTGGTGGTCAACTTAAATGAACTTTTTATAGACATTGCTTTGGACAAATTAAGAGATTGCTTCAGAGCTGTTATCAGTTCTCTGGACTTGCCATTAAATTGTTTTGAGTAAACTATCTGTTAGTAAATTGTATTCAGAATTTTACAGAAGAATATTATCATTTAGATTATCAGAAAACTATAGGTCAATAATAAAATATTTCATATTATCAGACCTTAATTATGTTTTTCCCATAATAACTTTTCCCCTAATCCCCTACATAGAAATACCATAATATGTTTGCAGATATTCATGAAATATGCTAAGTGAGCATACTTTATCTGAAAAATAATGCTGAAGTCAGTTATTCTGCTCTGAAAATGAGCCTTTCATTTTTGTCTTTGTTTTGGTCTGGGTAACTCCACCCACTGCCAGTTTATGCAATTAAATTCCAGCAACGCAGATTCTGAGTAACTAAAAAAAAGATCACTTTTATTCAAAAAGTGCACCTTCTAATGGCAAATTCAAAGAGCAGAGAACAGAAAATAACATTAAAGTGCTGTTATGTTTTAGAATGAATGAACTGTAAATTATTCCATGGTCTGTTGAGATTCTGGATTCTGATTAGCTGGAAGGTGTGCACTTCCAGTCAGTTTTGGTCACACAAAATAATGCTCTACCCACAAACATTAGTAGTAACCATAGAAACTCTTTTACATCTGGCAGTTCTTTCCCTTTGTGACACGCATTTCAATCAGTTAACTATCCCTTACATGAATCAATAGGAAAAAATATATTTTATAGAACTATATTAATTTTATATAATCAGATTTATGACCTAGTCGTTTCTTGATTCTGTATTCCTATTTTTAACAAGCAAAGAAATGAAATCAAAAGATTGTTAATGCTGTTCACAATTATAAACTAAGGTTTTTTTATTTTATCACTGAAAATGTATTTGGAAAAAAAATATACCAGATAACATTCATTCTGCATAGAGTATCTAAAGAAATCATGGCAGCAAATTGGAAATGGCACAGCATAGTTTATACTGTCATGTTTACTCGCTGTTTTTAATTTTTTCTTAATTATTTAAAGAATACATCATCCCTTGTATTACAATACTTTTTTTTAAATCCTAGACTTTACAGTAACCTAGACTTATGCAATGCAAGAAAAATAATTTACTAGGCCCGAATAGAAGCCTAATTTTTCATCCAGTATATTTGTGTGACTTATGATGTTTCATGACAGTTTTTGTGAGATTTCCCCAGTAGTTTTTGGGATTGAAAACAAAAACACAGTATGAACACTTCATTTGTCTCTCTTGTGTTATATATAACACAAACTTATCATCTGTCAGTTTGCTATAAATTAGCAAGCCAAAGTAACATTTTTTAAAAATTAAAATGTAGGACAAATCAGCTGTGAACTTCGTGCTTAAATTCTGGTGTAACAATAATGTATTAAAAAACACTTCTTTGCCAGTCATTCCATCGCTTTAAAAAAAAGCCTCATTTACTTAACATGATTGATCTCAATGCATCGCAGGTTTGGATAAGACCGTGAAGTTCACATTTACATTTCTGCAAATGGTCAGCAGCAAAGTTCAGTCTGACAACAAGAAAATCATTCTGTGCTTTCAGCATAAATGTTAATCCATCTACCTTACTGACTGTAAGTTTCATCATCATCATCATTACATTAATCACAAGTCGTAGCTGGATGGAAAAATTACAGTTTCTGGGCACATTTAGGCAGTTGGTTAATTTCTCTTATTTCTTTTCCACTTAAATGCGGTATAAATGTATGACGCTTAGACACTATGACAAGTCACATTGCTGAAAGTCTCATAATTTCCACCTGTCTCATATTGCTAGTGAGGCAAGTCCCAGTAAAACTGTCCCATTGTCAAAAAAATTCTAAAATGGAAACCTAGTCCTCAGTGCCCCAAAATTAAAAATTAACAAAATATAGATTTACATTATATACCAGCACTGTATTAACATGCATTTTCACTGAAGTCATCAGATCAGATCAGATGAGGTACATTATGGTATTAAGATGCGTTAAGATGTATTTCTTTTGACCACTTGTGTTCGCATTTTGTTGAGACCCTTTCATCTTATTTTATCAAGCTCAATACAGGGACCTAAACTGATTTTGTTCCTACACTGATTGTAAGGCAAAATAGTTGGTAGGAATATAAGTGTGCTATCATTGGTAGCAGGTTAGTGAATGACATAAATGAACATTTTGCTTTGGAAGAAGCTTTTGTATTGAAAACAGATCCTTAAATTAAATAATACAAGATATGTTTAGGTGTTAGGCCTCAAAGCAAGAAGGTTACTGGTTTAAGCCTGGCTGGGCCAGTTGGCATTTCTGTGTGGAGTTTGCATGTTCTCCCCTTGAATTGGCCGAAAATAAATGTATAAATGTATAAATGTATGGATGTTTACCAGTACTGGGTTGCAGCTGGAACATATGTAAAACATATGCTGGATAAGTTTGGGGTTCATTCCGCTGTGGTGACCCCTGATAAATAAACGGACTAAGCTGAAGGAAAATGAATGAATGAAATTGGCCATAGTGTATGAGTGCATGTGTGAATGTGAAAGTGTATGGATGTTTTCCAGTACTGGGTTGCGGCTGGAAGGGCATCCGCTGCGTAAAACATATGCTGGAATAGTTGTCGGTTCATTCTGCTGTGGTGACCCTTGATAAATAAGGGACTAAGCTGAAGGAAAATGAATGAATACATGTTTAGAGAATATGCATGGAAAAAAAGAGCTGTAACTGTGTTGGAACTTTGTAAAAAGGAACATGTTTGTACCTAACGGGTCCACATTGGTACATTTTATTTGTACTTATCGGGTACTTTAAGACAGTGTTTCTCAACCACGTTCCTGGAAGACCACCATCACTGCATGTTTTGACTGCTTCTCTTTTGTCTGTCACCCCTATTTAAGGTCTTTCGGTCTCTGTTAATGGCTGATGTTCTGAATCAGGTGTGTTTGAAACGTGGTTGAGAAACACTGCATACCTTTAAAGTAAATGTGCACCCATTAGGTGCAAGGTGCAACATGTTCCTTTTTAAAAGGCACCACCATAGTGACAGCTTTTGTACCTTTATTTTTCAGTGTGTACTTAATTTTATTTTACTAAGTATAAATTGCAAAAATATTTACAAATTCACAATAAAACTTAAACCCCCTAACCCAGCTAATTAAATATCGCTAAATAACAGTAAGAGTACTAATAGCAGCAAAGTAGATTAAATTCTCTGTATGCTACAAACTTCAAATTTAATCTCATTTCAATTCTTTTGCAGACGTACTGTATATAAACTTCTCCCAACTTACCGCACGATCCACACCCATCATGTTTAAAATGATGGATTACACAATAATTCACATACTTACTGAAAATTGACAGTATAATCCTGACGTTGCACCTTCTCAGTTAAAGTATTTTATGCAATATTATGCTATGTTTGTGCTTTTTCACAAACGTTCTGATCTCCTTCCATTTATTTGTAACTCTGTAAATGTGTAAATCTGTTTCTCTGGAAATATGGAATGATTCTAACCTCATAAAATTAGACCATAGTCCTTTTTAATTATTTAATTGGCTTTCTAACAGCTACTTAAGATCAATCAACCAATGATGAGGACGGTGTTAAAAACACTTCTTTGTGTTTTCCATCTAACGAAAACATCCGTCAGCATTCACAGATCTCCACCCTATCATGCATACACAGTCTCTCTGACACAAACATACAAACACTTTTTCTTTCAGGGTTGGTTTCCCACAGTTTAGGCCTGTGACAGACATGGCCCATTCAAACAAAGCAGGGGCTGCTGTCGTAATAACAGCCTGACATATTGACCTGTCCATGCTCCACTGGGGCCCATTTGGGGCCGGTGATGGATCTACCATGTGCCGCAGGTTGTTTGTGCTTTTGGTGTTCTGTTTTGTATTGTCCGTTACGTGGGCAGCAGGGAACAGCAGGCTCTATCTGACGAGACACGAGGAGAAAAAAAGACACTGGCCTTAGGCCACGTCTTTCAGTCATCTGATATAGAAATGTCTATTGGAATTGCTCCTTGACCTTGATATCCATGTTTTTTTTTTTCTTGATTCTGTTATTTCTCAAGGTCTGCTATTGCACACTTTATAGCAATATTGAAACGGGAAACGCTGCAGGTGTGTGGGCAGTGCTCCGACGTCTTTGGCCCAAACAAATGACATGCTTGACTCATGTCAACACTTACACAAAATGGTCTAAGTCCCTTGGATGGACCCTTTCTTTCCCTCTATGCACATTTTATGGCCCTCTGGGGATGTGAATTGTGGTCTGAAAAAAATCTACATGTTGTCCCTTTGAATCAGGACACTATCAATTTTTCAATCTGCAGCAAGTCAGGAAGATCCCATGGCCCAAGCCTGAGAGGGTGGTGGCTGGGAAAGTGCGAAATACTACTTGGAGAAAAGCTCCTGGGAGAGGAGGGGAAAACATTAATTCTGAAGCCAGGACCCCCAGTTCTGTCTGCGTTCCTACCTTTTCAGGATTAAAAATAACCTCAACTATCCAAAACAATAAAGAAATCCCAGGCATCTCTACATCTTTGAGTAGGAGGCTACTTCCAAACTGCTCCATCTGTCATGCTGGAAGAACAACAATATTGCAAGAAGTTGCCCAAATGTATTGTTGTTTATCCTTGAGCACGTTCCTGACGTTCTGCTTGTTTGCTTTCCCAGCTGAAGGAAATGTTTTGATGCCTTCCTGAGTGGCATTACTGAATCTTAAGAATTTGGTATGACGGACACCAAAGTGTTGCCACATTCATCACTCAAGATGAATTATTGGAAATTATATTGATGCTAGTGACAAGGTACTTCATAATTATTATAGAATAAAAGGGAGGTAAGAGCATACAAAATAAAGCCTTGCTGACCTTGACAGAACCGTCATGAGGGTTATATCTTTTTCCTGTTTTTCCCCCCTTCATGTTTTTACACACTAGTTGCACCTCCTGACTTGTTTGGAATTTTGTGCTTGTAATGAAGCTTTTCTTCATTACAATGGCAGTTATGTAAAAATAACAGAGATGTTTTTCTAGGTAATTTTGACCAAAAAACGCATCATGTTACATCGACTTTGTCAAAAAGGGTGGTTTTACCACTATACAAAAAAAAACAACTTAGGAGTCAAATTGCAGCATCAAGTCACATTAAATGTGAACAGTTTGGATGATGTACAGGTGAACATGCAGAAGCAAGGATACCTGCAAACATGTTCTTTTATGTACGGACTGCATGCTAGACTGCTCTCAAATGCTGTGTACATGGTTGTTTAAAGAAGCCTATTTGTACTACTCTCTTTTTGTTTTAATAGCACAGGTTCAGTGTGAAGTTCTCTAGGAAAGAAATTCATTATTTTTGTTGTAGCCCTCTACGCTTTCTTGTATTAAAGAATTGACCAGTTGCTTTCAATTAAAGACTTTCATTTTCACCCAGCCAGCTGATCCATTCTTGTATGAAACACCCACTATTCATAATCAAATCAACTGTTGAGGAATGCATCCCACTTTTTGTAGAAAGTACTGTATAACAATGTAGTTTCTTGTTGACATGTTTTAACATTGAGCCATTGGACTGTGCTGATGATGTGGAATGTGGTTTGTGACATTTCTGTTACATCCATGGCATCCTACTTCTTTCCTTTCTTCCGTGGAATGCCAAAGAAGATATTTTTAAATGTCTTTTTTTTCTTCCATTTAGTGAAAGCCATTGAGATGTAAAACAACATCAACCTTTTTTGTATGGACCAATTTTTAGTAACAAAGTAACAAGCAATAGCTACTTTCTTTGCCAATAATAAGGGGCTTAAGAGGAACCGTAGTGATTTCCTATGTCTTATATTGGGTATTACCGGACAGCAGGTTATAGAAGCTGCTCTCGTTGTAATTGTTTGTCTTAAATTAAACTCCTGAGGGAATTTGGTCTTCCGCTATTTAATATCCTCATTGTCCCCCTGCTGTATCCTTTGTATTGTCTGAATAAAAGATTTACAGTGGCTAAAAAGGTGTAAAGAGACCTGTCACTCTGATCAAGCCTTGCTTAAAAAGAATTATGATTCCGTGACATGCATTATTTTCTTGTGGATGTTATTACTCATGTTTTATTCTTTGGCAGTACAGCTATTACAGTTTTTATTAGTTGCAGTTATTCCTGCCTCCTCGCAAACAGACCTCAAACTAAAAGCCCTTCACTTTGTGTACCTGCAGGTATCACCTAGTGAAGCTTCTGGAGAAGTTTGGGAAAGTGAAGCAGTTTGACTTTCTGTTTCACAAGTCAGGTCCTCTGGAGGGCCAGCCTAGAGGATACTGCTTCGTCAACTTCCACACCAAAGAGGTTATGTTTGTTCTTCTTTACAGAATTACCCAAAATACCAAAGGAATGTCCGTTTTGATCTAGTAATGATACGCAAGTCCTCAAGAGGCACCCAAAAAGCTGATAGAGATAAGGAACTGTTGCTCTCTGGAGTGTAATATGAGGCAGTCCCAAGGGTGTTGTTGAAGGGGAAATGTGTGTTTACAGATCTCATTCACACCCTTCATGAGAGCCTGGAAAACTAGTGATCCATCATCAGTCATTATTGTTCCCTATCATTACGCCATACTTCTAGCAACAGCCAAAAAACAGATGATGCCAAATAAACACACTGTCTTTGAGGTGAACAAATAGAGGACTTTAAATGTGAACTAATAATTTACTCTTGATAGTGTCATAGTAGTATGGTGATATTTAGAGGCAAATGCATGATTGTGATTAAGTGTGATAATCATCACTGATTTCTCTCCATCGCAGGAGGCTGAACGGGCTATTCAGTGTCTGAATGGAAAGTTGGCACTTTCTAAGAAGTTAGTGGTACGCTGGGCTCATGCACAGGTAAAGGTGGGTATCGCATATGTCATGCTATTTGCTAAGGCAAGCATGACTGTAACTGCTACTCATATTATAGATCTGAGGTTTGCTCAAATCTCTACAAAGCTTTTCCTGCATTGGTTACAATTTATGGTTGACAAAAAAAATTATAAATGGATGATAAAACAGGACAAAACCCAAAAGACTTGTAGACTTCTATTGAAGGAATGCCATATTTTCAGACCAAAAGATCATGGGCCTTGCACAGATTGGATTTCATTTTTGTTTAAGTCAGATGCTGGTATTTTGGACAACAGAAATGTAACTCTATGGCTTAAAAAATTATAGAACCTAATAAATGGAATCAGAATAATTCAAGATGATATAGTAACATTATAGACATCTTTACTGTGACTTTTGTGACATCTTTGCTGCTACAAAAGTGTTGTTCTAAAGTAATCCTTATGCATTTTTTCAAATGGATAAATAGCTATTTTTAAAGGTATGTATTCATTGCTCAAGCAGTGTTGGAGAAGCTACTTTGAAACTGTTGCTACTCATCAGGAAACTAAACTAACAAACTAAACTTCTAAAAAAGAAGCTAGCTGCACTACGAATAATATCTTTAAAGTAGCTACTTTTGCAAAAACGTAAATAAACCTTAATTGTAAGTAAAATATCTGGTACTTTAAACAGTGCAATACAATTATAATGTCAAAGCTTAATGCTTTATTACACGTTTTTCCAATTACCCAGACTGTCAAGAGTCAAGGACAAAACTGCAACAACTGTAGCATTGCAATATCAAAATAATTAACTTAGATTAAGCACACAGTAGCATTTATTCTCAAAAAAAGTGATGTATGGCTGTAACGCCATTGGTGGCGGATGGTGACAGAACGAGACGGAGAAGGAGATGTATAACAAAACGGGTTTATTGAACACTTACGGGGAACAGATACTGGATGCGGGGAGACAGGACGACACAGGAACAGAAGCAGACGACCCAAACGAACCAAAATACCGGACAACAATGGACACAGACGAAAGGGTATATATGGATGACAGATTGATTACACAGATGACACAGAAGGGATGAACACAGGTGGAACAGATTAACAATGACGGTGGCGGGAGAAAGACAAAAGGCACGTGACGACAACAAACGATGACGCGGACGAACACTGACAGTACCCCCCCCCCCCTTTTTGAAGGCGCGTCCTTGTGCCTTCAACGGGAAACAACAAAAGGAAGAAGGAGGGTAGAAGGGGAGGGTACCAGGGAGGAGTCTGAGGGAGACACAAGAAGGGAACCGGAGCAGGAGGACCCAGGACACAGCCAGAAGGACGGCCCCGGGCGGAGTCGAGGAAGGGAGGATCCATGGAGGAGGAGTGGCTGCTGACTCCGGGGGGCCAACCGAGGGAGACGCCGCTGATGGCGGTGGAGCCCACGGAAGTGACGGAGAGCCGAAGGGCGAAGGTGACGCCGAGGTTTCTGAGGGCCGGGCGAAGCAGGCGGCTTACCCGAGCAAGGCGATGGCGGGGTTCCGGAAGCCCCCGGCGTAGCCAGAGCGACAGAGGACCAAGGCGTAGCTGGAGGGATGGAGGAGCTCAACGCAGCCGGTGGGACGGTGCGATGAGGTGCAGCCGGAAGAGTGGAGTCCAGAGGCGAAGGAAGGGCGACGACTGACCAAGGTGGAGCCGGAGGGACGAGGGAGCCTGGCGGAGCTGGTGGGCGGACGGCCCACGACGAAGACAAGGGAGGAGTGAGCCAACGCGGAGCCCTAGGGTCGAAGGGCCGAGGTGGAGTCCGCAGCTCGGAGGCCGTAGGAGCTGACGCTGGGCGACACCCTCCAAAGAGTGACACAGACAGGTAGCGCCCACAAGCGAGCTCCATTTCCGGAGCTGGAGCGAGAGCTGGGGGGCTGGCTGACTGCAGCAGTGCTGGAGCTGGATGACTGGCTGCAGTTCTGGGGGACCGTGGAAAGCTACTCATGACCCTGGAGCTAAGGCTTTTTTCCAGAAGGAAGGTTAAAAAACTGTGCGGAGACAGTTGGTTGCTGACTAAATACAGCGGAAGATTATTGCTGTCTAAATAGCGGAAAGTTAAAAAAAGAAGCCCCAGCAGCCAATGAGTAGCCTCCCAGTGTCCAGCCGCTGTCCATCTGCATAGGGGGGGTGGGCGGGACTCTCGCTGGTTCCGCGGGTAGCTGCCAGGACTCCCCCTCTTGGCGGTGTTGCCGGTTTGTCCACCTGGTCAGACGGGATTATAAGCTCCTCCATCTCAGCGCGATTCCGCTCCGTCGCTCTAGGGGGCGACCGCTCATCGGCTGGGGGTGGCTCTCCGTCTGCGGTGGGCTCTGGCAAGCGCTCCCTGCAGGTGGGTGGTGTTGGTTGGCTGGTCACTGGGTCTGGAGTGGCACTGACGAGTTCTTCCTCCAGGAAGGCGGTGAGTAGAAGTCCTTTACTCGCCAGTGTCCACTCCAATGTTGCGGCGATGTTGCCCTGAGGACCATCTTCGGGCGATCGTGCTCTGCTAAAGATGATGGGCGTGCAGAGCACGTCGCCCGGAAAGCTGTTGGCAGTCGCTCGATCATGGTCCTCAGGGCTGCTTTCCCCCTGCTCCAGCAGGCGGTGATGACGAACGGGAAGGTGGGTAGGGTCCAGGGAAACACGAAGGGAGAAAAATAAAACACTGAGGGGAAAACAGACTATAAAAAGAAAAACGGGGGAATGCACACCGCTATTTTTGGGTCCGGTATCATGTAACGCCATTGGTGGCGGATGGTGACAGAACGAGACGGAGAAGGAGATATATAACAAAACGGGTTTATTGAACACTTACGGGGAACAGATACTGGATGTGGGGAGACAGGACGACACAGGAACAGAAGCAGACGACCCAAACGAACCAAAATACCGGACAACAATGGACACAGACGAAAGGGTATATATGGATGACAGATTGATTACACAGATGACACAGAAGGGATGAACACAGGTGGAACAGATTAACAATGACGGTGGCGGGAGAAAGACAAAAGGCACGTGACGACAACAAACGATGACGCGGACGAACACTGACAATGGCTCTATTTAGTAAGAAATTTTATTGAATCCCTCGCATAACATTCTTACCCCAGGTTAATTGCCAACTGTTGTAATACTTTATGGATTGAGTTTTTAACTGTTGTTACTTAAAAATATTATTTATAAAATAACAGTAATTAATAAATAAATAAACGTAAACCCAAGAGATGTGTGATTTACCAATACATAAGATGGCTGTAATACAAAATTGTAGTATGTGATACATAGTATGTGATACTATGTGTTAGTTAGACAAGACCATTGCAGGATTACTAATTCTTCTGGAAATGCTACAATGTATCGCAAGTATAGCTGAGCTACTGGAAAAGCTACATTGTAGCATAAGTAGCTGAGCTACTGTCAAGATACTGAAAATGGGGTATATGCAGAAGTATCCGGAAGGATTTAAAAAAAAATTTATAGTAACCTGGGTCAATCGCTTCCGGATTGTACAAGAAGTACTGCATTAAATTAAATTTTCCCACGCCAGATCTCTAAAATAAGAACATTTATTTTATCCCAGTATAATCAATAGAGTTTCTGAGTTAGCCTGCTAATCCTGCCGGGCGCTTGCGTGTAAACGGCTTTTCCTCGTTTTACACTTGAACAACTAAATAAACGCTGAAATCTATTTAACTGATTATATTTGAATTACATTACAACATTGATGCTGTAAAAGAAACCGTATAAAATTGAAAAATGTCACATTAACCTTTCATCGTAAGTTTATCAGTATGGGAAGAAACACTAGCTGTGCGTATACCCTATTGTAGCTAGCTTCTCCCCAACATAGAACTGTGGTATCTGCAACAGCACTGGCAGTAGACATTGCCTGTCACATCACTCCCCCTCCCCACTTCTTATTTTACACATAATTGATGCTCATTTAAAGGCAAAACATCCATAACTAATGTCACACATAACATGATGAACCAAAACAGGTTTCCACCTGGTTTTAACATGCATTCAAATCGTCTCATTTGTCTCACTTGTGTTTGTATTTTGCTGAAACTGCTACTTCTTCTTTCATCTAGCTCCCTATCACTTTTGTGGGAACTCTCAATGTGACAGGAGAACTATTGAATGAAAAAAATGGGTGGGAAAGCAATATTGTTTTGGTGTACTTTTTCACAGATGATCACATTTCTGTTCAGTCGGTGGAGAGTAAGCACTCTTTTGGACTTTTTGAATGCGATTGACCACATGATTATTTGTGCTATGAAATGGGGATATTGGAAAAAACTGACATTGCGATATTTAGTTTTTCTGCGATATGAATATCATTTCACAAACGATGACCTAAATAACTACTTGTAAAGTATTCATACATCTGCATAAGCATTTGCAAGCATAAATGAATACAATAGAAAATAGATTTTAAAAATGTTTTATGGTTTTCTGTGGAGTCTAAGAACATAAATTCAACGTTAATCAAATATATAGTCTTCATTGTATAAATAATTAAATATAATGGAATCATTGTTAAATTGAATTTCATGGTTTAAATTAGCTTGATATCTTTGTCACAGTTCCTTAAAACACATCCAATAAAAAACTCTTTCACTCTATTAGGGTTCAAATTTGCGATGACTCCACAAATCATGTTCTGAAACGTAGTTCCTGGTCATTGTAATCACAACTCAACATTGCAGATCTTGCGATGTGACTATTGCAGATGTGCACATTGCGGTATTGATGCTAAAACGATATATTGTGCAGCACTATTATGAAAGCAATGGGATTAAAAGCGTTTTGACTTCCTCTGGAAGTGCTCAAAAGTGGTCAAGCTAAAGACCTATTTTTTTAAAGACCTCATTTACACCTATAAGTTGTAAGTTGTCCACTTGTGATCAGTGGAAGATGTGAACATCTTAAAGGTGGGCTCTTTAGACTTGGATCATTAGGACCACCCAGTAACCACTCAAAACATCCTAGAAAAAAACACTCACATCACTTTAGCAACTACATAACAATGACCTGAGAACACCCACAACACCTAAGCATCATGGCGGCAATTTTTGCAAGTCCACCACTCATTGTTTTTCATTGGACAGTGTATACATATAATGTGCACTGTAACTTCAGCCAATCCCAGACTATAATTAATGCCTCTGTTCTTGCTCAATGGGATATCTTGTTGCTGCAACAACAAAATGGACCGTAAAGTCCATGGATTAGACTGAGTTGAGCTATAGAGGGGTCCTCAGGTTGCCCTGCTCCTTAACAATAGGCAGCTGCAGCAGGGAGTGAGGAAATCCTGTATGGTGGAGAATCCCACCCCTCTGCTCCTCCCCGTCTGAGGGGAAGGGGACACCAGGCAGAGGTCAAGGTCAACAGCACACACTTGTTGACAACGTGGATCTGCAGAGGGATCTGAATCCATGTCCTCTCTAGCACCTCCACCAACACTCAGTGTGTTTAGTGTGAGGCTGGTGAAACTGACCACAGGCTGGGAGTGTGTGGTGTTTATACAACTGGTGCCCTTTAAAGCCTGATTTGCCCTTAAAAATATATTTATGTGAGCAATTTTATTGATGAATCTAAGTACATCAAATGTATGTTGATTTTTTTTTAAATACTGCAAATACTAAAGTATCAGGTAAATGAATAATAATGATGATGTCCAAAACAAGACAAAAATGACAAGACAAAAATGTGGTCAAAACAATTCATTAACTCAGATCCATGAAAATAACTAAAATGTTGTAATATGCATGCCAGGCCAGTGGTCGGCGATGTCAAAAAAAGACTATTTATGTCCACAGTCCACACATACAGTCTACCATTGTTGTTTTGGATGTCAAGTGCTCAATCATGCCTATAGGCTGAAAACATAATGCACAAGCACATAATATCACCATTTTTCTAGTTTACAAAGAGACTAAAAAGGTTTAGTTTTTTTAAAGACCTGCATTTTTAAAACCATTTCATCCCCCAAAACACTGTAGGCTAGTAAATGAATGGCCAAATACATAAAAACATGAGCATTTTAGTTGAAATCTGTATTGATGAAAAGATGATTTATGGATAAATGAATAGGTGGTTGTATAATGGGGTTGGGCAACCATCTGATGGTGCAATAAGTATCTGATATTTTGGTTCCTATATTGAGGTAGTCATCCTGTAATCCTGTTTTATCATCCACCAGACCTTAATCGATTCTAGTATAATGCTATAGTATTATATAAATACACACACACTACCGGTCAAAAGTTTGGGGTCAGTATGATTTTTAAATGTTTTAAAATAAGCTTCTCCTGCTCACCAAGGCTGCATTTATTTAATCAAAAATACAGTACAAATTGTGAAATGTTATTGCACTATCAAATAACTGTTCAAGAGTAGTTTAGAATTTAATTGAATAATTTATTCCAGTGATTTTAAAGATGAATTTTCAGCTTCATTACTCCAGTCTTCAGTCACGATCCTTCAGAAATCACTCTAATATTTATTATTATTGTTATTATTATTAATATTAATATTATTATTGTTAATGTTGATAGTAATAAAAGCAATAATGACTGGACTAATAATTTAATAAACATGTATTTAACAATTTTTATACATTTAATAAATGCCGCCTTGTTGAACAGAATAAAAACGACCCCAAGCTTTTGACGTACGTGTGTGTGTGTGTGTGTGTGTGTGTGTGTGTGTGTGTGTGTGTGTGTGTATGTGTGTGTATACATATATGATTAATTAGACATATGTATTTGTCATGATAAACTGAAAGCTACATGTAAATAACAAAAACTGCTAAATGTTTCTTGATTCATTTTACAGCATTTTCTAATCACTATTTGTTTTTATTCCCCACAGATTCCCACAAGTTATCATCATCCTCACGATCACAAGAGTTGTTGTAGGGACATTTTTGAGCGGAATGAATGTTTATGACATGGCGTAGCCCAGCTTTTCCCACACATTTCCAAGGGAGCATATGACTAATAAGCAGCCAGCTCTTGTTTTTTCTGATCTCTAAAGCAACCATATGAGTTATACTGTCTCACAGACTGTCTTGTATTCATCCTGTGTGTGTGTTTGTTGTCATTTAGAGATTTGAACCCTTCCGAGGAGATAAAAATATGCCAGCCAGTTTAGAGCCATCATCCAGTGAAGCTGAGGATCTGCCAACCTCACTGAGGTTTGGGACATAACCGCTCAAAACTTCTCAGTTTCCACCCATTTTTCCTTATTTCTGGTTTCAAATTTCTCCATTTTCAGCTTCACTTATATTATTGTTTTTGTTCTCATCCATTCTTTTTTTCAAAGGGCCTTGCTCAAATTGATTAAGTGGCTAAATTGGACTGGATTAGAAGTGTAATGCTCTTTCCTTTTCTCTTTCCTAGTGTTAATGCAAAGATTCGTGCCATCGAAGCAAAGCTGCAGATGATGGAAGAAAACCCAGATGACTATTCCGGACCCTCTGCTTACACCTATAACAAACCCCCTGAAAAAAGAGAAAAGAGGTCTCAACCCTACCATAAGCATTTTCGCAAACACAGGAGATGACCTCTCCAAAAACTGGCCAAGTGTCGCTGCACTGAACGGACTGAAATGTGCGCAGATAAGATGTTCTTGTCTCTTGGCCAGTGTGATACTATAATGTATTATGCGAATAAGCAGTTGAACACCTTTGATTTGTAGTGTTGTTCTGATTCTCAGTCTTTTTACTGAAAACGACGGCTGGTGTAAGCAGAATCTAACCACAAAATTCTAGTAAATTTAGTTGTTTTTTAAAATAATGATCTTGCCCAAGTTATTTCAGTTCTTCAGGGTTTAAAGGGATACCTCGGTCAAAAGGAAAATTCTGCTATCGTTTACTCGCCTTCATGTTGTTCCAAACCTGTAAGAGGATATTTTGGTAAATGTTTATCATTGGGGTCCAATTTTAAAATTTGGCACAAAAGGGTAAATAAATGACGACAGAGTTTTTCTTTTTTTGGCTGCACTGTCTCTTTAAGAGTCTCGCACCTTTTCAAACAATCTCAGTTTTCACTCTTTTCTTAATCTTCCTTCCAGTTTGTCTGTTTTATATAATCACTTGTAAACTGCCCCATGTACTGCTTGTGAAAGTGTTGTTGTGTGTTGTGAGTCTTATACATCACCATACTACTCAATCTATCATTCTTTGTTACACTGTTGGGTTTGTATGCGTTAAGGAAGCACAATATTCTGCATTATTTAAGTATCAATAACCTGCCTTTTAAGTCTAAAGTGAAAAGGGCTTTTATTACAAGGAGCGTCACGACAGTGGATGTCATCGACAGTGTAAATATTCAGGTATTTTGACAGATTTTTGCTCCTGTCATGTTCAAAAATAAACGAAAGGACCTCCAGTGAGGTGGCCAAACTGGTTTCATGTGCGTTCATGTTTATTAAATGAGAATAAGATATGAGCGCTGCTATTATTAGGTCTACAAACAGGTCTACAGCTTATAATAAAGTCCCTTTGTAATGAATAGAATGTCATTATTTAAATATCAATTAAACGCAATAGTAATGTTTTCATACGAATGAAATCCGCTCCGGTGTTAAATTCGAATTAGCATGCGTCATAAGCGGATTTTCACTACAACGGATGCAAATATGACTTCTATTTAATGCCATTCTATTAAAATGATTCGACATCACCATTTCTTTTGTACGTTATAAAAATAACTCGTCGAATATATTCTGCGGTAAGTGTGCATTTAATATAAGATTCTCAATCCTCGAGGAGCAATACTTCAGATTCAAATGAAAGACTAGTAATATGGGCTTTGTAACTTCTGTTCACATTGAACCTGAACGCTCTCCTTTAGAATATTTTGAGCACATACACAACACTTCATTCGCACAACACACGAAAAGATATTTTTTCCTTCGTAATGGAATTGTTGCATAAGAGAAAAAGCTGTATTCGCTCTCTCTGCCTGTATGTCTGATGGAAATGTATTTTCCTCTCCGTTTCTCCCCCACATAATAATAGATGCTGGTTTCAGGATTGAAATATAGGGGAAAAAAACAATCCACCTTATATTTTATCTCACATGCCCATTTTAAAGCAATTCCAAGTAGAGATGACATGCATAACCGGCAGCAAAAAAAAAGAGAAGGGATTTAGTCTCTATGTATTGGCATGCTTAATGTGATATATTAACGTATGGGATATTTGAATATATGTTGCTTGACTTGAGTTATTGACAAATCAAAGTAAATAGACAAATCAAAATGATCTACGTTTCATTTCAAAACTCGTATAAAAAGAAATGGCTTAGAAAGAAATGTTTTGTTGTCACAGAATTTTGCAGTACAATATTATCAGTTCAACTATTATAGAACAACCAATCCAAACAAAACCTACCTAAATATAAAGGTTAATGTGGTTCCATGAAGAACATCAATAAAATACATTCCACAAAAGTTTTTTAGCAGAAATGTTCTTCACATCAATAGAAATTTGTTTCTTTTAAGACTCTGAAATGTTCCTTAAAAAAAAACAAAATGTTTATATATGGCATTGCTACACCATCTTTGTACGTGATAAACAGCACTCGTCGGATACATTCTGCGGTGAATATGATGTAGCATAATTGAGATAAGCTACGTCAATATTTTATTGTTTTATTCGAAATTTGTCAAACACATAAAGAAACTAGAAGCTGGATGACCGTGCATTATTTTGTAAGCCAATTTATGAATCAAAATGTGCCGAAATATTCGTTAACTTCTTTGCAATTTCTTAGCATATGTTTAAATATATTAAATACCTTGTATTAATGTTTTTTTTAAACTATTTAACATTCGCTAAAAGGCCGGATAAATATTGATTTATCAGCCGAGCCGACTATAGCTTTTGAACAGCTAATTCGTCAATTAAAACCCAAACATTAAGCAAGCTTTCAGCATCACAAAATGTCGATACTGTATACATACTCAGGCCACATCTCTTCCCTCCCCTCTGATCTGTAAACTTTCAGAAGGTAGGCTGTGCTCTGACTGCCTATGAGGAGAGCAGGAGCAAAACCTGCCAGCCCCTCAATTTTCTCCACTTCCTGTACTCAAGCAACTGCATCCCAAAAGAGGGAAAAAGTAGGAAATATCCTGCAAACGGTTCTAAATAAGGCGTCCCGACGAACCGCTCGCGTTTGGCGCGTCCGCTGTCGGTTTACTGAGCTACCACGAATGTGAAGACGTTTGTATAGAGATTATTGACTGACTTACACCAAAGGCAACGACGAATTGGTGTCATAACAGACCGAATTTATCCGAAAAGGGCGCATGGGATAACAAAGATTTTGCAAAAACAACTTGAGGCAGCTTAAAAATATCTGAAGTTACGCCGTCAAATGTATTGGAAAAATGAGGCTCTGGCCCCTCTATCAGAGGGAAATCAGTTTCTATCCGAAGGAATTCCCTCAAAACAGGTAAGATCTTTTTTAAACCGTGTATTATCCATTTAATTGCATGCAACGAAAAAAAAAGTAGGAAGTCGCCAACATGTTGCTGGATGTGAAAGTCCTCTGTGCATCATCTCCTGCAGCCTGTAACATCTTCACCTTAAAATGATGTCATGAGAATCAGGATCTCTTCTGAATAGTGTGATTTGCGGTCCATCCTCTTCACATGCCAAGTCTGCAGAGGAAAAATTAGATTTTAATTACTGCCATTAAAAATCAAATTTGCAATTCTTTGGGTGGCCCGTTGCTTTCCCTGATTGGCAGTTGAAATTGACACTCTGGGGTCCTCTTATCGCGAGCATTTCAAGCTATTTGTAATTGCAGGTAGTTTATTTTTTTCATCTCCCTGGATTGCGTGGAAATACGATTATGGGAAGAGGCACGGGTTAAGTGTGGGGAAAAAAATCAATCCAAATTGAAATCGCTTCATTAAAAACAGGGGCTTTTGTCGCGAGGCTCTCAATACACAGTTAAAAGCGCTTTTATTGTTTTTGGACGCATATAAAGAGCCGGGAACGTGCCTGATATGGAGCACTGTGGCTTGACTGTGTTGTAGGTGATCTCTCCAGATTCGCACAGCACACCGGGAGCATCACGCTGCGTGGACGGACAACACGGACACGCGATGGTGAGTGAGGATTTAACGAGGCTCTGCGAGATCGGTGCGTTTTGCATTTGCACGACGGGCCTTCGCACAAAACACAACACTCTTATTAATGGAATACATTATTTGAGAGTTCTTAGATGTCTATTTTAAGATGACTGCACTTTTTAAAATGTCAATATCCTTTGTATAATGGAAATGTTAATTATGTTGTAAAACATCCGTTCATGCTGACACGACCATTTCAAGAAGTCCTACAGCTACTTGATGAGTTTTTTCTTGCCCTTTCAAATTGGAAACGTCCAAAAACAAAACTATGTTTGAAAAAAGCGGCTGTGTTTTACAATCTGATTTGTATCCCTCTCATTGAATCATGCAAGTCAACTTGCATTTGACGGTTTCAGTTTTAGCGGGTTTCGGTTTACAAAATAATCTCGTCAACAAAAAAACGTCATATTTATAAATGTCATGTTTATGTAAAGTGTCAAGTTTATGACGTATTTTCGATGCCTCTCTTGCAGTCACATTCTGACGGGGAATCTCATAGATCGAATATGGAGAAAGACGACACGCGCTCCTCGCCCAGTCCGTCCTCAACCCCGTCCATCTGCTCGCCCACGTCCACCGCCTCCTCCGTGCCGTCCACCGGGAAGAACGTGTGCGCGAGCTGCGGACTGGAGATCCTGGACAGATACCTGCTCAAGGTACGACTGTTTGGGAGTGTGTGCAATCTCCTGTGACGAGTGAACTGTGGTGTTAAATAATATTAGTGTTTTGAAGCGAATGGAGGATTTGATTTGAGTTCTGGAAAATTCGCAAACAAAATGATGTAGGCTATCTGGAATGATTTATTAAGCTATGCATGAATTGTTCCTTATTATGATTTGGATTGCCTATTAATAATTATTTTTGCGCGTATTAACATGCGTGTTTGTGGTTTAACACGCTGCTGCTAATTTAATCGATTTAAAGAAATAAAAGAAATAACATTTGCGACTTAATCTTAAAGCTGATAAACTATTGTAAATTCTTGATAATTCTAATCAATAACGAATAAAAAAAGGCAGAAATATATATATATATATTTACATTAGAGCATGTGCTGACATAACATGACTAAAAATGCTCCTAATTGTTGTAGTGTAGGAAATGTGTTTAAATGTATAACAAACATAAAGTATAGATCGAATCATATTAATGAAAAAAAATATTCAGTAATATCTGCCTTCTGTATTTTGCTTAGGTCAGAGAAACATTAAAATAATGAGAAGAGGAAATTAGGTTAATTTTAAAATTGATATTATTTCTACACACGCATATAAAAAACGAAGCATAACAATCTTAAAAGAATGTTTAATATATATATATATATATATATATATATATATATAT
>CAIGQW010005633.1:2247276-2258453 GCA_903798125.1 Danio choprae | reverse complement strand
GAGTTGGCTTCATTTAGTTTCCTAAACATTTGCAGTCTTCTACAGTGCTGATGTTGACAGGATCTGTGTGCTCCAGCTCGCGTGCATCATGTGCTCTGCTCGGGCTGCTTGTTTTTCAGGAAGTGCGTGTGTTGCGCGTGAGGATCATTACAGCTCGATCAGTCCGAGTGGGTTTTGCTTTTTTTTGCGGAAACTAATAAAACAATGCGTGTGTTTTTATTTTAGTTAAGACGAACGTTCTCAGACACTTTCCCTTTTCCTCTTTCTCAGCTCATGGGGTTTGAGTGTCTTAAAATATATCCACAAAAGTTAAAAATAACAACATTAAAATGAAAAGCTTTTCAACAGAATTTTTCAACAAACATACTGTAGAAGAAAAATATCACATGTGTCCCCAAACATACTTCAAATAGATTACATTTAATGTTCTAATTATTTCATTTAGGATGTTTATAATTTTGATTAACATTGTTAAATTACACCGTTTTATATTGTTTTCGCTCTTAATTGAATAATATCGGCTGCTCAGCCTAATGCACGCATTTACGCAATTTAACCACGCAATTTAAAAGAATTATCACAAAATATTGAGAAGAATCAAATTTTTTATTGCAACTTAATTCTAAACAAATATTTTAATTTGAAGCCTGTCACATCATTATTTGCCAGCGATTTTAGGATGAAATAAATACATGTTATTTTTACAAATGTTTAATTTCGTTGTTGTACAAAGCAAATGCTACGGATTGGACAAAATGCAATTAGACTTCCACTGTGCATATCCTATTTTAATTTCAATAATATTATTATTACTACTACTACTACTACTCTATTACTATTATTATTATTATTATTATTATTATTATTATTATTATTATTATTATTATCATCATCATCGTTGTTATTGTTATGAATTTTCACGAGCGCTGTAATGTTTGTTTCAGGTCAATAATCTGATCTGGCACGTGAGGTGTCTGGAATGTTCCGTCTGCAGGACTTCACTACGCCAGCACAGCAGCTGCTACATTAAAAACAAGGAAATCTTCTGTAAAATGGATTATTTCAGGTAGGGTAAGTTTTTCACTTTCTGTCCTTAAAAATATCTGGCGTGCATATACACGAAATAGATTACTACTGAAGTATATGGTTGAAAATGCGTTGCGCGAGTGTTGCTTCTTAAGCTTTAGCGCTTAAAAATGTGATTTCTTGAAAAAGTATCGATCTAATTCTTACCACAACAAATATATATGTAATTGCACAAAACGCTGTTTGTAATTTAGTAATTTAATTTGACTGTCTGGTGAGCTAAAATAACGATTTTAACCATTTAAATGAGCAAAACGTCACAAAGCCTAATCATTCAAGACAGCCGATTTATTGTTTCGTGTTTGTAACTAAATTATTTATTCGTTAGAAATAAAATCTGAGTTTCTATAATTGTCTTCTTCTGCGTTATTAAACACGTTTGATAATAAACCATGCAAATAATTTTATCTAAGTTAATTTTTTTGGCTAATAGTATATTTTTAAAAATAGTGTTACTTATTCAGTAATATTAGGCTGCACAACATTTCCTGACCATTTCATTTAGAATTTGCCACACTGAATTACGAAAAAAAATCCTTTTGCTACTCACAAAAGAAGCTGATGCCAATAGTAATATAATGAGAGGTCTAAATAGTACTTGATTACTTGATTATCAGTTGAGTTCAGTTCCCTTCCATGCAATTGAACAGTGTTAGAAATCAAACACAAGTCAAACAATTCCATCTCATCCAGTGCTATGGGAAGGCATGGATTGAGAGAGATCCGACAGGGAAGCTGTGAAATTGCATTGAGGGCAGAAGGGCTGTGATATGGCATGATTGCAGAGCACTCAGCGAGGCCTGTGAATGGCAGTGTGATATTGGCCAGCCTTCCCTGCTTATTGCCCGTCAGTGTGAATGACTGGCCCTTTAAAGTCAATGCCGTGTTGCAGGAGAGGGTTTGTTTTCTACGTTAAGGCCAATAATCTGAAGAGATGCTCCACAAGATGGTGCATCAATGCTTTGATCTTCAGTGCGTCGGGATCTCTCAGCGACTGTTTAACCGAAAGAGAGATTATAAGAGGAATATCTGAGGAGTGGAAAGGACATCTGAATACCTGAGAAATTTACTTCACTGTGGATTTTGTTTTAGAATTTATTAGGGATGAAAATATATTGTGAAGATGGTGAATTGTGGTTCAGTGCAGAAATCTGAAATGACAGAATTCTTTTAAGCTATATAAACGAAATACAGAAATACAGGGTCATACATATTTTTCCAAAATGATACGATCAACAAGTCATATTTTTAGGCTACTTGAACTTATCAAAATAAGTTAACCATGTCATTCTTGAAGTTATATGAGATTGTTTTATTTTCTGATTCAGCTTAATATAATTGCAATGACTTGTATGGTTAATTTGATTTAACCTAAAAATTCAAAGCAGAAACATTTTTTTATTACAGGAAGGAACGTGTATAATTTTATTGGCATTAAATATTACAAATATGCCAACAGTATTTACATCCTCGAACTAACCTTGAAACTTGATTTTTTTTTAGCTTGTGATATTTATATTAAATTAAACCGGACTTTAAAACAAAATTAAAATGACACATTTATTGCAACTGACATTTAAACTTGATTTTCATGTGATTTATAGCTTGTAAATTGATACAAAATGAAACTAGAATTTGAAATAAATTCAAGATATTGCAATGTGATTTGTGTAATATTTATATAAAAAACTAATAAAATAGAATTGAAAATAAAATTAAAATAAACTTTAATCATGATCAAAAAATAAGATATAGTTTGCTCTCAGAAGGTATTTATTTTATTACAGTGGTAGTTAATGAGAATCATAATACATTGATTTTCATAATTAGTAGTGTTAATCATGACAGTATATACAGCTAACGGTTCTGACATGGAATCAAGTCAATCTACCTGGCAGCAGAATAGTGATTGACTCTTTAATGTATTCGTGTTTGCCTTGTAAAAGAGACAGTAATAGCTGCAAGCTTGTGGAGTCGACTTCAGTGATGTGAAGTGCATTGAATGTGTGTTTTTCTCCGCTGGCACTAAAACATCCCTCTTATCAAGTCCTTCGCAAACACAAGTGTTTTGGAAGGCATATATAAGCTTTTTTTCACAATTTTTAGGTCTGCTTGAACCTTTGTGACCATTTTAACACAAAAATAATTCAAACATTATTTTCTTTAATATAAAGCGGTCAAGACCATAAATGTTCAGAAAGCAGCATTTGACATAATTACTATACACTAATTCTGTACATTTAGCTCCATATTAATATTTGGGTCAGTAACGGAAAGGGTTTTAAAATAATAATTTATATATCAAGAATATATATATATATATATTTAAGTAAATGCCTCTAAATGCCATTTGATATTTTCTTGTAAAATTAGCATTTTTCTCAGACTCCTGTGTCTAAGTTCAGTAATTTTACTTTTATAGTGACCAGCCAGTAAGTTCTTTTCATTGCCTTTAAAGTGAAATAACTGAACATAAACATAGGGAGCTGAAATAAAAAATGCTTATTTTAGGAGAATGCCAGGGAGGATGCCATTTAGAGGTTTTTGCACATATATATATATGTGTGTATGTGTTGTTAAGGCATCACGGTGGCGCAGTGGGTAGCACGATTGCCTCACAGGAAGAAGGTCGCTGGTTCAAGACATTTCTGTGTGGAGTTTGCATGTTCCCCCGTGTTTGCGTGGGTTTCCTTCGGGTGCTTCGGTTTCCCCCCCAGTCCAAAGACATGCGCTATAGGTGAATTGAATAAGCTAAACTGGCCGTAGTGTATGTGTGTGAATGAAATGGGTGTTTCCCAGTGTTGGGTTGCAGCTGGAAGGGCATCCGCTGTGTAAAACATATGTTGGATAAGTTGGCGGTTCATTCCACTGTGACGACCCCTGATTAACAAAGGGAAAATGAATGAATGAATGAATGTGTTGTTTATTATTTTCTAAGCAAAAACATAGATAGTCAGATTGTTTTTAACCAAGATTTATATAAAACACCCACTAAATGTCATTAAAATAATAGTTACACCAAAATATAGTAATAGTAAATTTAGTAATAATATTATACTAAAATATCTTGTCAGGCATACTTCGAACTGAACCATTTGATGACATCAAAATAAATTGTCATTTTAAAGCCTTATATTTTACCACTTTCCATCCCATTTATCAGCTTTTTATTATTATTTAAAAATATTGTTTCATTGTAACATAAAAATAGGCATCTGAAATGCCAATTCCACTATTATTTCTATCTTTTTACATTTTATTTTCACAAATGTCATTAGAAACATTCATGTACTAGATTCTTATATAAATCACTTTTGTAAATGTAATTTAATTCAAACTCCAAAATCTCTTTGACCCACATCTACTTTTACACATTTACTTCAGTTTGGTTTGTAAATGATCTGAGCCTTCCTTCTGACACTTGTTGATGTTGATGTCATAGACATTAAGACTTGTACCTGTAGCTCAAGCTCATCATTTGTTCTTCGGCAGCTGGATTATTTCGCCGGTGCTCCCGTAACTATAGGACAGCCATCACATGCCTGAAAGGAAAAGGATCTCCATTGATTTCTTACACAAAAAAAGGAAAGCAAAACACAAGGAGATATGTTTCATTGGTGTTAGTCTCTCATCTGGACCAGATTGACAGCTGCTCTAATAGAGCGTAATTACAGGAAATCAAAGTGGGTTTTCTCTGTGTGCAAAAGTGGGAGGTGGAACCGGCAGCGAGGGTCAAAGCGGAGACTGTACCTACACTAAAACCAAACAGCCACAAAGGCACGAGCATCAGGCCACACAGGAAGTCAGAGGAGGCTGTTAATCAGAGGAACCAAAGGATCAGGACAGGGTGATGGAGTGAGGCGGTAACCCGAGTGGGTTTGTGCCGAGCAAAGATCGCTAGATTTGCAGGAGATGACGTACTGTAATGGCCATATGCGCGGACAGGACTTATGTTTGAACGCAAACAGAAATAAACAGAGCTTGTGCAACTAAAAAAAAAATATTGGTGGAAAATGCAGGATTCTGTGACTAAATTAAGACAGTGAATCAGAATATAGGCTCCAATGTACGCATTTACAATCGAGAGAAAAAATATTGTGCTGTTTACAGGATAATTCAAAACTATTAACAATGTATTCTAGACTGTCATAGGTGGTTGTCAAGGTGTTGTTAAGTGGTTGCTAGGATATTGCTGTGCTTTGAGGTGTTGCTATTCAGCCACTGTTACGCTGTTCTGCATGGTTATTATGATATTGCTACACAGATGGCCACTCAACGGGGCATCACTGTAGAGAGCATTAGTACCATTTTTCAAAGCAGCAATGGTTCTGGAAATATTTTTTACCCATGAGAATTTTAAGCCAATAAATCAAAGCTGTATATATAAATCAGATATTTAAAAGTGTAGGTTGTTTCTATAGATACAATATATGGAAAGTTTATTCGAAATTGGCTTATTTATTGGAGTGTATTGGCCTAAATATACAATTATTTAAGTATTTTGAAAGGATAAGGTTGATAGTAAGGTATTTTATGGAAGTGTGTGGAGTTAAGATCTCTTTTTTTGTGATTTACTTACTGCGATTCTCTGATTGGTGGAACTTTCTGTAAAGCAACATGGGTTATGTTGTCCTATATGAATTTTGCTGCTGAAGGGATAGAATTGAAAGAAAAAGGCTTTCGTTATTTACTCACCCTCCACTTGTTCCAAACCTGTTTGAGTTTCTTTCTTCTTTTAAACACAAAAGAAAATATACCAAATAATGTTGGAAAGCAGCAGTCATTGATTTCCATATGAATGCCAATATCTGCTGGTTTCCAACATTCTTCAGATTTTCATGTTTTGTGTTCAACAGAAAAAAGAAATTCATCAAAGTTTATGAGGTGAGGAAATGTTAATTTTTGGGTGAAATATCCCTTTAAGCTCCACAAGCATATACTATTTTTAACAACCTTTGCAGCTCTTTTTACTTCTGGACTCCTATGCACTCATTTGGGTGGTTTGCAAAGAGTTGTGGATGGGTTCTAACTATGGTATTGCTAGGTTGTTAAAGTTAGCAACCAAACTAATTGGCTACATTCAAAATCATGTAGTGTGAGGTACTATTTGTTTGAAACTTGCTGTTAAAAAAAACTATATTCTTTAAAGTATGAATGAAATTGGCATGTTGTTGTTGTCATGTGACCTACAAGAGTCATTCACTAATGCTCTACCAGGATAGTGTCCATTGGATGCACACTCCAGAATCTCACCGAAACAGTTGATCATATGGATACTTTTCACCTATTGTTTTCCAAAATGAATTTTGACACATTATTTATTACTTTTTTGCATTCTGCATAGTATGGAAGTAGGTATAGTCTTTTTTCTGGTATAGATTACATTGGGTTACGTAGGCATATATTTTTGTGATGCATGATATCATGGCTGCCATATTGGTTTAAAATAAATCCTTATTTTTAATGCATTTAAGCCATGATAGTTGTGATTTATAAAATTGTTTGGAAAAAGAAAGAATTTGTTTGCATTTTTTGTGATCAGGCAAAAAAAATGAATTAAGATTTAAATTTAAGCCATAAATATTGATTATTGGCTTCCAAATATAATATATAGTAATATTTTTTTCCCGATATTTGCCAAAATTTCCAAATTCATTCATTCATTTTCCTTCGGCTTAGTTCCTGATTATCAACTTTTCCAGCATATGTTTTAAGCAGTGGATGTTCTTCCAGCCACAACCCAATACTGGGAAACATTTCCAAATTGATGTATCCCTAATATATATAACTTTCTCACAAATGACATGATGATGACAGCAGATCTGATAGCTAAGGAACAGATAAGCATACTTCAACAAGTCACATGATTTGCTGTATTATTTACGTTCCTACACAACAAATCGTAGGTCGGCATGTGTGACATACCAAATGTAATACTCATGGCTTGAGGTTTGGAAAAACCACCATGAGCAACTGTAAGAGCAATGCTTACTGTAGCAAACACCACTAATAAGTCTCAACAGTCTCTGAGAGGGAGATTTACCCCAGATTATAATACTTCAGGAGTATATCAAATTTAATCTATTGAATTTTGTACGTCCACATGTTTCATTTTTCCAGCCAGAGGTGAATTTCTTCGGAGCTGAGGGAAATGCTTTGCGGCTGCAGGAATTTTCCCCCGGCGAGTTATGATCTGCAGGACAGGAATAAATCCAGAATAAGCACAACAACGCACAATCAGACATGCGGCAGATCTGAACGAAAAACAAAACCCCCTTAAGATCTTTATGGCTTTTCTGAAAGGTTTTTGCGGTAAATGAACTGCCATGACAGATTACGGCTCCGTTCCACAATGTTTCTCCTCTAAACACACGTCTGAAATGCATCATTACTCAAACCCTGTACTCTTTGTCTGGAACGATGCTGTCAGGACATAGAGCGCAAGGTACACAGAAACCCCTTTGAATGCTTTGCTCAGGCATTAACACAGTTTTATGTGTCGATACTTTGTGCGTAAGTGGACTGTAAATATTTTCAAAAGCGTTTTTTTCTTTTTTGATTCAGCTTGTTTTGTATCTTAGCTCATCCTGCATATTGGCAGAGACAAATGATTATACATACACACAAGTTTCCTGGTTTGTTGAGTCCCGAGGGGCTCCCCTGTGGGCTATGATGTCATTTCCAGTGGATGAAGGGCCCCAGTTTAGGGCTCGGGGGCCGGTGTCATCATTCTTCAGTAGCGTATATGGGGGAAACATGGCTATCTTGATATCCCGTGTTTCTTTGCAGTCGGAGGAGGTTGTGAGTGACACTTTGTTTACACTAGAGCTCACAATGACAGAGGTGTGCTGGCGGAGGGGGGTCGGATTTAGGCCAAAAAAACTGGCCATCTGTAGAGCATTAGTCTCTTTTAGTCCTCCCAACGCTGGAACCATCTTTGGTCAGCCAAATGTGATGTCTGGGTCAGAAAAAAGGCACGGTCAGCCCCGTCCAGTCAAAATAACACTTCATTATAGCAGACTTGGTGTGCTTGCTGTTGGTTTGTGTCGCCGCAGGGTTGTTTATCAAGTCCTGTTGATCGCAGAATAACAGAAGAAGTGCTATATGCAGCTCTAAGGCCATGTGGATGCAGATTAAATATGGAATATGATGTCACTTAGAAATCACAGGCAGCTAAGGATGTGACGATTAATATGAAACGTCAGCAGAAACGCCAATAGCATCTTCAATTTATTTCTGTGCAAGAGGAAACATTAACGTTCTGCTGTATTATCTAATTAGATATTAAGCAGATGCAAAACAGAAAAGCCCAATCACATTGTGGTATATGCAAATAAAGTGTTAACTTTTATATACAGTTGAAACAAAATTATTAGCCCACCTGTGAAATTATATTTTTATATTTATATTTATATTATATTTCCTAAGTGCTGTTTAACAGAAGAAGGACATTTTCACAGTATTTTTTATAATAATTTTTTCTCTGGAAAAAGCCATCCAGAAGAATAAATATTATAAGAAATACTGTAAAAAAAAAAAAAGTAAAAATTACTTTTTCTTTTAGTTTGGATGGAATAAAAGCAGTTTTGTTTTACATTTTCTAGAACTTTTATAGTCAATATTATTAGCCCCCTTAATATTTCCCCCTTATTGGCTACATAATAAACCACAGGTGTCCAATGACTTGCCTAATTAACCTAGTTAAGCCTTTTAATTGCACTTTAAGCTAAATACTAGTATCTTGCAAAAATAACTAGTAAATAGTATGTACTGTAATCATGACAAAGACAAATGTGTTTTAAAATGTGTTAAAATCTTTCCGTTAAACAACACAGGAGGGCTAATAATGTAGTCTCAACTGTATTTCATTGAAATGAACACTGAAGTGGTTTAAAATGTCTTATTGCAGAAATGCTTTAATAATCACAAAAAAAAAGCTGTAAACTAAAAACATTTTGCTGTTTAATATTATGAAGTTTCATTTATATATACATTTTTTCTCTGTTATATCAAATAATGTATTAAATAATGCCATATAGGGCGGCGCAGTGGGTAGTGCTGTCGCCTCACAGCAAGAAGGTCGCTGGTTCGAGCCTCGGCTGGGTCAGTTGGCATTTCTGTGTGGAGTTTGCATGTTCTCCACGTGTTCGCATGGGTTTCCTCCGGGTGCTCTGGTTTCCCCCACAAGTCCAAAGACATGCGGTACAGGTGAATTGGGTAAGCTAAATTGTCCGTAGTGTATGAGTGTGTATGTGTGTGAATGAGAGTGTATGGGTGTTTCCCAGTGATGGGTTGCAGCTGGAAAGACATCCGCTGCGTAAAAACATATGTTGGATGAGTTGGCGGTTCATTCCGCTGTGGCGACCCCTGATTAATAAAGGGACTAAGCCGAAAAGAAAATGAATGAATGAATAATGCCATATATAACCTTACCCTGTCTTTACTATTGTATATTATGATTTTTAATATTACATATATATATACTAATTATTTATTTATTTAAATATTTAGTTAGAATAAATACTCTTTTATTATATAACAATAATATGTGATATATACTCTCAATATTATATAGTGTGTATTATTATATAGTATGTTAAATAATATGTAATATAATCCTCAAATAATGTAATATAATCCACACTGCCTTTATTAATTTAAACACGTGAAAACTTCACATATAACGTCCTTCCAACAAAAGAAAGAGTGAAGGTGGTTTAAAAATAGACTTCTTACATGCATTACATTACGCAGTTGGATAAAATCAAGAGTTTATGGATCCTATCAGCACAGTTTATCAGCAGACATTTCCTGTCGACCTGCAGCTCAGAGAATTACTGCTGGTTTGTTTGTGCTGAGAGTTTTACAGCCGTGTCTGACACGTTTGCCGGTTATCTTTTGGATGCGGTTCAGTCTATCTGTGTTCTGTCTTTTGCCAGAGAGAGAGAAAGAGAGAGAGAGAGAGAGAGAGAGAGAGAGAGAGAGAGAGAGAGAGAGAGAGAGAGAGAGAAATACCTGTTTAACTCAAACATATGTTGTATTTTTCAGACAATAAGTGTAATTTACACATTATTATCCTAAATTACCGCTAAAAGTTTTGGATTTTTAAAATAAAGAAGATTATTCTGCTCACAAAGGGTGCATTTATTTGACCAAAATTGAATGTAGTTGAAAATGTAATTTATTCCTGTGATTCATAGCTGATTATTCTATATCATTACTCCAATCTTTAATGTCATCTTTTATTTCTATAGTGCTTTTTACAATGTACGCTGAAAAAAAATTAATTGGATTTACTCAATTTTTTAACATAAGTGGTTGCAAATGATTTATATGAGCTGAATTGAAACAAATTAAATGTAATAATGTTCAACTTAATTTGTTTGTTTAAATTCAGCCCATGTAAACAGTTTACAACCACTTACCATAATTTTTTTTAGTAAATCCAATAAATCATTTTTTTCAGTGCCTGTAGATTGTGTTAAAGGGTCTTCACATAGATGAAGAAAAGTATATAAAAAGCCATAACGATAGTTCAAAATGTGGACCATATCAGGCAGACGGAGGAGTAGTGGTAGAATGCTGGTGTAGTTCTAGTTAAATTAAAACAGATTCAGCTCAGTTTTGCATAAATGACATTGCTGAAGTTCAGTTCAGTTTATTTCAGATCAGTGTAATCCAAATTCTTATAGGATGATTTCCTGTTTTTATTTGTATGATCAGTTAATATTGGTGCTCAATTATTATTAATAATTCTTATAACTATCAGTGTTGAAACATTTTTATCCTGCTTCAAAGTGCTGTAAAAACTGATACTGATTTTTGATGAAAGAAAATATCCAAATGTTATATATTTTATTTTATATTTCATAACCTTTTTTGATTATAAATGTCTATTTACTTTCACTGTTGAACAATTTAATGTGCTAAATGATGAATAAAGTAAATCATTTTTCATGGAACTTTTGAATGGTCCTGCATCCCAGTTTCCACCAAAAATATGAAGCAGCCAAACTGTTTTCAACACTGATAATAATAATAATGATAATAATAATAATAATAATAATAATAATAATAATAATAATAATAAT
>CAIGQW010005633.1:2226634-2240886 GCA_903798125.1 Danio choprae | reverse complement strand
GTGAAAGTATATATATATATATATATATATATATATATATATATATATATATATTCATATTTTCATATTCAGATTTATATTTCATTGTTTGAGTAAAACATCAGTTTTTGTTTTATTCTGTTAACTAATCATCACAATTCTTCAAACTTTGAAATAAAAATGTGTCATTTACACCATCTATGCATAAAATGACGTGATAAAAAATGAATAAAAATTCAGATAAGTTTATATTCACTTTTAGACTTTTGAATTAAGATTTTAAGTTAAGAAATCAATATTTGGTGGAATAACCCAGATTTCTAATAGCAACAAATGAAAACATTTGTTATTCTGACCAATTGTCAGTTAAAACAAGCTCTAAATGACAATAATTTTTAAAAAATGGAAGAAATGTTATCAGAATAAACATTTTATTCAAATCCATACCTAATAAATCCAGACAATTTTCAAGTGGTCTCTTAATTTTTCCCATAGCTGTATACATCCAGAACAATATTTTTTGAAGGAAACACTGTTTGTCATTAAGCACACATTTTCCATTTGACTTCTACAAATTATTATATATCAAACGCACAACAGATAATTTACAGATGATTTCACCACATATCTGGATTTTGGAGCACTGGCTAATGTGTGCCTGTGCTGGGCCAGTGTTTTGTGTGTGTGTGTGTGTGTGTGTGTGTGCAGGAGTGTAGCAGGAAGCAATCAGAGACTGATGGAGGAGCTGGCGGAGCCTTCATGGGTCACTGTGTGCAATAATCACTCCGTCCCTGATTCCATCACCATCACATACAGGAATTCCCTGTCAGTCCACATCACACGACTGATCCCGTATCCCGTTTTCTGTTTCAAAAGACTTAATCTTTCGCAAACGTATCCTCTCTTCACTTCAGCACACACACACACACACACGCACACACACACAGACACACACATTTTTAAACACAGGAGACCTTGCATCTCGTTTCTTTCAGTTGTATTCAGCTGTTGAATGTTAGCGAAAGACCGGTTATTTACTTGGAGAGAGTTCAGAAATGATGCAACATTTAGTTTACATCCAAACCCCACTATTATCTTGGCAAACATCATTTTGTCTTTAAAATAAACTGTACGTAATGACTTTTAAAGGCTAAACTCGTATAAGGATATTTGTTTCCGATTTTTCTTTTGTGGTTTGTTAGATGAATTCAGTTGAGATATTTTTCTGGTTGGAGTCTTTTACTAATTCTTATTCTCTAAAAAGGCAGAGTTATTTTAAATAAAATATAGGTAAAATACAAACAAACCAAGTTTTTTTGTTAACCAAACTGCTGGGTTGGTTAATATATTAGCCAACAACCCAGCTTTTTTAGAGTGTATAATAATAGACTATAAAAAACAGAAAAGGGCATACGTTGTACATGCAACATTGTAATAACACAGCTCAAATGATGCTCAATGATGAAACTGTTAATTTGTTAAGGGGATAGTTCTTCCAAAAATTAACACTTGTTCCAAGCCTGTATGAGTTTTATTCTTCTGTTGAACACAAAAGTAGACGTTTGTAGAACATTGTAACCAAAATGGTTATATCGTTGTTGATCCCTATTGACTTAAATGTTTATTTTCCGATTGTAGAAGTCAAAAATCTTCAAATTGTCTTTGTGCGTGTGTGTGTGTTGAGCAAAAAAACTAAAATGTTTGAATAAAAGTTTGGAACAACTTAAGGGTGAGTAAATGTTTATTTTTTGGATGAACTGTCTCTATAAACTGTTGGTTATAGATATGCTTATTGCTTATATCACTTTTAGCAACCTCACATTTTATTTTTCCTTTTCCATTCCAAGTCTGCTTTGATTTATTTAACTGAACTGCCAAAAAAACAGCATCACAAAGCTGCATTAACGTGTCATTCAGATGTCATCCATATACAATGGGCTGTCTGTGTGTGAGTATTCTCACTTCTCCTCTAGTGTGCTTGTTCTTGGACAGTAGCCAGTGAACTCATCCCAGCTCTTCCTGCAGCTCAGCACAGTCCACTCGTGTTCTTGGTCATCTACAAAAACAAAAAATACACATTTTGGTAGGGAAAAATGAGTTCTAGATTTAGAATAAAAGAATTAGGTCTTGCGGGTGCACACAGTACACTGGTAAATGAGATTCAATTTTTCCCTTTCTGATTGTTTGGTCAGAAATCGAGCTCCAAAAGGCATGTGTCAAACTCATTCATATGCGGTTAAAGGCAATTTACATTTTTACGTGCGGGATTAAGACAACAATTATGAAAATTCGCTCTCAGCAGCCCTACTTCACGCGACAATCAATCACTCCTTTTTTCCCTTTCCCTTCCCAGAGATGATTCCACAACCGAAAACAGTGGATAATATACTGCTTTTTTAAATGGTTAAAACTGAAAGGAGTTGCTAATTGCGGAGCGCGAGGTAGTTCTGCTGCTGGTGCTGAATGTGAGCGCGCAGCTGCACGCACTTGAGCGCTCACCCCCATGAACGTGGCGAACTGGGCCCATTGTTGAGAACAGGTCTTAAGCTCTCCTCTGATTGTCGATAATTGCGCGCGATGGCCCTAAACGGCCTCTCCACGCGCCTCCCGCCACTTCTACCTGGCTCCCGCGCGCGGCAATTGAGACTTTTCCAGCACGCGACCGCTCCTTTCTGCGACAGCTGCATGCTAACGGCTCACTCGCACCTCAGGCTCTCCACATGGAGGTCACACTCGAGAAGAACATTTCATCACTATTTTAAACCAATTAATACCTCCGTGGACGCTTCGACCAATGGCTGATGGACAAGGTCGGTCTACAATTACGCCTTTGGCAAATGGACCGAGTTCGCACGGTTATATTTGTGCGAAATTAGCGCCTCGGCACTTATTGTTTGCCTGGCATTCATGCTCTTGCTAAATTCATAGGCTAATACAATCCTATTTCAGAGCACACGTGTCACTCACATCAAATCTGCTGCAAATACGCGTATCAGTTTGTCGAGGGCTAAAAGGGCTTGCAAATAGTTACTTTTGACGTGATTTACATGACAATGGTGCTTCAGTCTGAAAAGCGTAACAGGTAAGTCCGAATATCCACATGTATAGGCTACAATAGGACAATCTTAGAAAACCTACATCCCACTTAAAAATGCAGTCATTTATTGTAAATTCTAGTGTTTTTAACCATACTATAGTATTTAAAATTAAACGGTTGTGGTAATTCTATAGTTGCAATGGTAATGATGCACAAATGACCCAATACCGCTCTAAATTTTCTACAACTATATTAAACTAATCCATCACAGTTTACTACAATTCTTAGTACATTTTATGAGTTTACTACAGTTTGTACTATGATGTGGCATTCACGAGCAAAGAGTTGTAAATACTATAATATATACACTTTACTATAGAATGGTTCAAAAACACTATAGTATTTACTATAAATTACTTTAGTATTTTTTCATGTGGGACCACACATATATGGCCTACTATAACAAACGTTTACCTTATATAACTTAAAGGAAAAAGCACAACAACCTAAATATTATTCCTGATGTAAAATTAGTTGCTTGACATCTTTGAGCCAATTCACCCCACATGAAAATACATGCTTTTACAACAAAAAGCAAAAGTTTTCTTAAATGATGAAATTAACCAAGGTTTTACCGGACCAAACATGTTTTTTGTAAAGCTATAGGCACAAAAATGAAAATCAGTTTTCATAAGGGACATCAAAAGTAGAAGTCCTTAAGGTCCCTTTGTTTGGACAAGGTTCCCATAAATCTGGGGATTTAACAAATTTGCTATTTCAACCATGTACCTATTTTTTCTATTAAATATTTTTATGTAAATCTTTAGAAGTGCCGCTATCTCTGCCCAGTAACCATAAATGCCTGGAATAGTCATTCATTTATAAGTCCTTCACAATTGCACATTCATTGTGGGAACTCTGTTTAAAAAGCTGTCTTAGCCCTCATACTTGCTAAAAGTCTGCTGAAATTAATCTCTGAATTTCCGTAACCCATATAACCATCTATTTGTTTTCCTTACTGATGTTTAGTTTCTTATTCTTGGCCTTTTAAAATTCAGACTTTACCCATATCGACTTATTCCCTTGTTATAGTCTTTTCTATTAATGAGAAAGTGTTTGGTACAGTCTGTTTTTACTTTAACAATACTTTCATTTTTTCTAAAGTTGAATTGAGATATATTGAGCCTGTATTTTGTTCACAGACTTTAAAGTAACAATCTTTCTTCATTTAATTGATCCTCCTTTCCTCGTGCTCATTTTGAGCTCTCATTCAGGTGGTAAATATGATCTTCCACAATCAAAGCCCAGAAGTCAGAAAGGAAGCAGTAATGGCACCTTGTTAGGAGGTGTTTATCTTTATCCCTAAAATACAATCAAATGAAAAAGTGTTTCCTTCCAAACAGAGCCACGCTTTTCATTAATGGCTTTCGGATCTTCCAAGGCTCAAGGAGCTGGGTAAGTGTATCCCTGCCAGGTGGATGATCATCTCCTGACAAAGTTTGAAGTTTCCTTAAAAAAATGAATTTTTGAACATGAAACTTGAACTGCAAACCAGTTAGCTTCCCCCGCAAGATATGTGTTTCCAAGGAACTGACACTTAAACAAAACAAAAGTTAGTTTTATTATATTATATTATATTTATATTTTATTATAAACTCAATTCAACAAATATTTATTAGGACACACCAATAAATGCCAAACATTCAGAACTTAACCGGATATAATTGACATCCTCACATGATAATTGAAGTTTTTACCTAGCTGATAATAAACAGCTGAAATCACCCTCACACTTGCAGACAGTAAATAACTACCTAGCACCTACATATTATTAATCCTATAAAATCCAGCCAGAACACTTTAGCAATCTTATAACAACCCTGTGGCAACCATGCACATGGTGGAGATGTGTGCACGGACAATCACTACTAAAAAAACTACAAAAGTCACTTAGTACTATGAAAATAAACAGTGCATAGTTCTGAATATATACTATACATTATTATGTCTTGACAGGTCAAACAAATTTAATCACTGTAAATGGAGTGTATCAGCCTCCTTTGCTCTTTCACAGTGTTATTAAAGCTGGTTGTAAACAGGATTTCCAGTTTCATCATAAACTGAAAGCCTGCCTGTTTAGTTTCAGGTAGTTAAACACGACGAGGCACCCTATGTAGATCCTTAAGCCTCTAATTTTGCAACCTCTGATGGGTAAGGCTCATTACAAACGTTCTATGTAATAACAGAGGCTTTAGTGACGCCCCCGTTCATGTTTCAAAGCCTTTTCAATCAGGAAGGAACCAGAGGAATCTCCCGTTATTCTTACAGCAGTCTTCCAGGCAAACCTTATCCTCTCCTCCAGTCTAGGAATCGGCTAAAGGAGACTAGTGTAATGATAAAGAGTAGATGTGTCAAAATGTATTGTTTCTGGTGCATCGTGATTCAGAAGAGAATGATTCGGATAATAACAGAATATAACCAGTTACAATTAATAACAGAATATAACCAGTTACAATGTATGTTTGTCACTGTAACAATATGGTAAGGGAGGCTAGATGTGTATTTGAGTTACTTAAAATGTTCCAACTATTTTAAAAGCCTACATCTGGGCACATTTTGCTGGTTGTGATATCTGAAGGTCTGGATGTGGGTGCAGTTGAACCCTTAGGTCTCTGCTAAGAGCACACTGTAAAAAGCTCAACCTGTCCCACTCACTGAGCAGTAAAACACAATGCTGAACATATCACTTATTTAACGGTTGATACATTCAAGAAGACTGTTTTCTTAAAGCAGTTAACATTAAAGGTCCAGCATATATATGACTACATATGACTACTTGAATGACATAACTGTATACATATGAAGTAAAATAGAAAATTGAGGATTCAGTGCATTGTGATACATCGTGATATCATGATGACATTATAATTGTATAATTTAACAAGGAGATGGAATGATTTCAGTATTAATTGAAATAATTTTTGACATCATTCAAAATATGAGTTGTGCTCGTATAAGAAAAGATGCCATCTGTTGCAAGGGTGTTCTTGGTGATTGCTAGTAGTTGACTAAGTGGTCCAAATCCAAAGAACCCATTCCCAAGTCTATGCCAGGTGAAATTTGAAAGTCATATCACTTTAATCACAACTTTTCTACAGATTGTAAAACACTAGAAACAGATTTTAAAACACTAGGTATCATATACATCGTTGGCAAATAGTTATAGAGAAAAATTGGGCATCCTACACTAAATAGCTGTCTACACTGAAGAAACAAATCAATACTTTTCAGATGATTTATTTTTTGTTTAATGGCAATAAGGGTGAAAACGAAGATAAATTCCAATGTTTGTAAGTTGTGCCTGTAAGAGCTAATACTGTCTGTACCAGATGATGCAAGTAGTGCATCAAATGTATGGGAATCATCGTTTATAATGGTGGTTGCATAAATTATATTTTATAATACGACATTATATACGACAAACTCACGCAAAGGCTTGACTTGTATTTAGGAGACACTTGACTGATGACAACAAACATCGATGTACATGAGCTGATTGCAGGTGCCTGTTAAAATGACCTTGTTTTATGTTTCGAGAAAGCAAGTGATGTTGACTTGTGGTATGCCATGTACAGGTTGCAGTGGGAGTTTAAGGTGAGTGGCAGTACATAAGTTAATAAGACATGCTATACACCACAATATGTTCTGAAATATATTTCATATCCTCCAACTGAACGGAATTATTGTCTGAAGCTAAAAAATTGGAGTGTGTGCCGATTGTAAACTATAAGATGCTGGCGTAGACTGGCTCTGACTTTTGGTAAGTAGCGTTGATTCTTCCAGACTGCAAATCAAAGCAAAAATCTTGGCAAACTTGTGTAGTATATTCTAGTGTTAAAAATATAACAACACACATCTCCTCAACAAGCTGCAAGATTTGAGGTATCATTCATCTCTGCTACATAAACGATTTCATGCCAGTGTGGAATATTTGGGGTTAGTGGTTTAGAACAGACAATAGAGAAGCGCAAATACCACTAACTATGTATTTGCTGTTATTTTGGTCATTTAAATGTTTTTCAATTTTTCTTTTTTTGAAAAGACAAGCCTTATGGCTTTATATTTACATGGTGTATACAGTTACTGCATTTTGGTGTTTAGACTGAAGACAAAGGGAAGGAGAAGCTGGTTGACTTGTGCAGAACAGGACATATGAAGGAGACTCGCTCTGCCACATGCCCATCTCAAGGGGCCGACCTACATGATACTTCAGCAACCACTTGTAATAAGCCACACTCCCTGATTTCATATGACCACTTTGTTGAGATTCTTCAGGGCTTCCTTCCATCTGCTTTTCTGGTGCTCTCTAACCAGCTTTAGCGTTGGCTTATAGCCTGGGCATTTCCGCTGGTCTTCCTGTTCAGCCTGGTCTGCTGTTGCTGCTTGGGATTGCCACTCCCGATCATGCCTGCCTCCTAGATCCTGCTATTTCAGTGCTCCACAACTGTAGTTGGACTTGTCCCTCTTTCCTCTCCTCCCAAAAACATCCTCCCGCAGGGAACGTGGTTCCTCTTCGCATGCCTCTTCAGTGTCTGCGCCCTCTGTGATCCTCCATCCTGGAGGGAAGCTACTGGCAATAAATTCTGTCTTCACACCCATTTTGACAAATGTACCGTCACCTCCAGGCGATAAAAATAAATCCATAGGAGGCACAATATTCCATACTGTAATACACTCCAGTGTAAGAGTTGCCATATATTAAAGAGCAGATGTACGTTTGCATGGGAATTCCGAAATCTATGTGAAGAATTTCTCCATTACTGCTCCATGGGACATCCGGGTAGACATGTTACTTAATTGCCATTGGTCGGACAACCCACAAATAGATAGCCCACAAATTAGACCCAGGGATTAAAGGAAGAGAAATAAAGAAAGACATTCAAGGCTTGTATTACATGGGTTTGAGTAAATAATGACAGAATTTTTGTGTATTGGGAAACCATTACTTTAAAGTTTAAGCCAGTGTTGCTATGTTGAGCAGTCACAACTGATGACTATGACTTTCATCGTATATTATAAGTGGCTTTGGTTAGAAGGTTTTTACTGAGAACATGAATGTAAATGCAAATGAAGTCTGTGATGTGGACTTGTGTAGAAGCGGGTGGGCTTATAGGCTCTGGGAGTCATAACCAGGATGTGGTCTAATGTGACAGGTCTGTGCTTTTGTGTAAGTCTCGGTCTCTGATATTTGCTCTCACTTTCCAGCCACATGTGGTAAAGATGTAATCCCAGAGGCCTGGAAATAATCTGATCTGAAGATTGAACATGTACCGCGTTGACACAGAAGTGACAGTCTGTTTGCTAACCCTGAATAGAGGTATGGAGTGTCTGACACATGTTAATGTGTATAAATAGTATAGTAATACAAATAACTCCAATATGAAGACATAAATACACATATCAGTGTCTCTAAGTTGGAAGTCAAATATCATAACATTGAGAACGCTATATCAGTATGTTATCTAATGGTCTTCAGCGCTAACAGACTGGCCAATAACACTTTGTGAATGATGGGTGTTTCAATCCTATGGACATTTAAAGTTTTGTAGGAGAGAAATCTGTGTGGGCCTCAATGTGGCTCATAAGAAAAAAAAACTTCAGACACGTTTTATTAGAATCACCACATATATTCATTTACCATGCACTGATTCTGTTTCTTAACAGTATCAATAAACAGTATCCAGTTTACTCTGTTATGAGCTCTGCTTTGTAAAATCTGTGGATTTCTCAATACTTAACTATCTTGACATCTGTTCAGGATGTGTCTGTCTTCCTATGTTATAGTAACTGTAGAAGTATGAAATAGACATGCAAGCACACAATCAGACTGTGACGAAAGGTGGGGCTGCAGATCGAGTTGCATATAGTTACTCTAGACCGTGTTTACGAAATTATACATCTCACAATACTGGAAAATAAAGCAAACTGCCAAATAATTTCCAAGCAAAGTACCAAGCAGATACCTGGATATGGGGCTTTAAAAAGAAAGCAACGGCCAAAGATGTAAGTATGACACAATATTAATAAAAAAGTTAATACAGGATGTAATTTTATTGTCACTTTTTGACTTACTAAATTTTAAGAAAACATGAAAAACAGTGAAACAATGTATATCTGGCCAATGCTACAATACATAGATCTTAAATAGCTTTTTAGAGAGCAACATAACACATTATAAGTTAATTAAATTTATCAAATATTTTTTCCATTATTTGGTGATTCTAATACTTCTAACTGGCAATAAGCAAATATTATATTACTATGTATTTTTAAATATAAATTTGTGCCTCACCGTATATGAACAAATTAACAGTAAAAATGAATGTACAATTTATTCATTCATTCATTTTCTTTTCCTTTATTAATCTGGGATCGCCACAGCGGAATTAACCGCCAACTTATCCAGCATATGTTTTACGCACCAGATGCCCTTCCAGTTGCAACCCATCACTGGGAAACATCCATACACACTCATACACTATGGACAATTTAGCTTACCCAATTCACCTGTAGCACATGTCTTTAGACTTGTGGGGGAAACCGGAGCACCCGGAGGAAACCCATGCAAACACGGGGAGAACATGCAAACTCCACACAGAAATGCCAACTGACCCAGCCGGGGCTCAAACCAGCGACCTTCTTGCTGTGAGGCGATTGTGCTATTCACTGCGCCACCGTGCTGCCCGAATGTACAATTTAATATATTTTAAAATGTAATTTATTTACTTGATTGAAAAACTGAGTTCAGCAGCCATTGCATCAGTCTTTAGTTGCACACAATGCTTCAGGGATCTTTCTAATATGCTGATTAGGTGCTAAAGAAACATTTCATCTAATCAGTATTAAACAATTGTGCTGCCTAATACTGTTGAGAAATTTTTTTTTGTAATGCTCTAATTAACATTTTTTAAAAACAAAAGTTTTGTAACATATTTTTTGATCTTTTCTTGGTGAAATAAAAGCATTATTCTTCTTGAAAAGGGAAATGATTATAGTTAAAAATAAAATAATTTTGTTATAAAATAATAGTAATAAAATAAAATAGTTACTCACAGTAGTATATACAGATTCTCCAAATTAATTCAGGTAGCGCAAGGATTTCAAAACCTTTTCTAATCAGTGCTTGGTCTGTGTTTATAGGGGTTCTGGCCTCATATCTATAAGGCTGACATAATGAATTCATCTCAAATCAGAGATCCGACATTGGGCACTGGAAAATGTGTTTTAAATTTTCCTTGGAAAACAATTCAAATGACTACAGCACAGAGGCATGTCTGGCCAACAGAACAGACCTACAGATGAGTTATCTTGCAATCTCACTGCTCAATCTCCAGCCTTACACTATATCTACATGCATTTAGCTAATCCATTTATGCCACTCTAATGCTTGTGGTCTTATGTGTTCCAGGTGGAAAGACCAAAGTCAAAGGTTTGCCAAAACTTCAGATTATGCACTGAGAAAAGGATTAGACAAAGAAATATATTGAGATTTCATAGAAAATTTGTGAATGGGTCCTCACAGACTAAAATTTGCTTTTGCACTGCAAAATGCTTCCACTCACCTGCATTCCTGAGAAAATTACCATCATAGCCTTTGACGACTCTTGTATTGGGATCGTAAAAGCCATCACCAGTGTCATAGCATCCATCAGGAATAACCTGTGGGGGGTCCCGATCGGTTAACTGGGATTCTCCTATTCAAAGAATGGGTAAGATTTGTGCTGCTTAGCAAAGAATGATCAGACACAATGTGTACAGTAATGCTAGACCGTATACCTGCTGGTTTGAGGCCATTACACCTCTCAGAGAAGAACCGCCTGTCTTCACCATCACAGTAATCCCAGTCAGTCTCTTCATACTCCAGGCCATCAGAAAATGTATACTTTCCCTACAAAAGGAGGGAAAATGTATTATGTTTTTAGGCAAGCCTAAAAATATCATTACTTAGTTTGAATACAAAATGTCAAACCAAATTTGATCTGTATTCAAATAGACTCAACAGATCACAAAGATGTGTAATAGGAGTAACCAGAGTAATTCATAAAATGTATTAGCTATGGGTTTTTAGTAAAATCTGATAACATTACTTCCAAATGAAGATATTTATTTCATTTAGAGCATTTTTTCTTCATTCAGACAATAACACACGTTTTCATTTGTTGTGATTGAAAATCAGGATCCAGTCTCTCTAAATCCCTCCATTCTAAAAGCCTACTATGCTCTGATTGTGACAGTCTGTTGTGATTGGTCTACAGTTTTAGGTACCAGTCAGAAATAAAATAGCCATTAATATATCTGAGTTTCAACTCTATGCTTCTTCATCCTCAAACAATAAAATGAACAATGTTGACGTCAGTTTTTCCATATCAATTTCAGCATGAGTCCTTGTGCTTTAATATTAATGTGCATTTGCTTTTACAAAATGCTGACAAAACAAACCAAACTCTCCCAGGTCTCAGCTATAACTACAGTGTTTAAGGGCCAACGTCTGCAGGAAGTTGTAGGACCATTAGTGAGATTTGTGCAAATTTGTTACAATATTATGTTTGTGCAGGAATCAAAACCAGAACTACTGACAATGAATTTCAGGTAATTAGAATCAGTTGTTTCTTTAGACAAACAAAAATTATATTTGTTGTGAACTTTGAACTTGGAAACATTGCAGATATTTTACATTTGCAAACAGCACCACTACACACTACATGAAGGGCTGTCTCCAAAAACAAAAAAGCACAACAGGTAGTTTAAGAGGAGAGCAAGACCTCTTTGCATATTCCTTTCTCCCAAGTCCCTTCATATTTGCTTCCATTGGGGAAATGCAGCCCTCCTTTTCCATGGAACATGCCATCTTTCATTTCTCCAACATATCTGGTATGAGTTGGGATTGTGAATTCACCCGTCCCCTCCATCCTTTGAAAGACAACATGAGAGGTAATGAGATGCTTTGTTCCATTTTTTTTTTTAAAAAACAAAGAATTTTTATTTTTTTTTTTTTTTTTTTTTTTTTTTTTTTTTTTTTTTTTTTTTTTCGGATGCCCTTCCAGCTGCAACCCATCTCTGGGAAACATCCATAGACACCCATTCACACTCATACACTACGGACAATTTAGTCTACCCAATTCACCTGTACCGCATGTCTTTGGACTTGTGGGGGAAACCGGAGCACCCGGAGGAAACCCACGCCAACACAGGGAGAACATGCAAACTCCACACAGAAAGGCCAACTGACCCAGCCGAGGCTCGAACCAGCGATCAGCGACCTTCTTGCTGTGAGGCGAACGTGCTACCCACTGCGCCACTGTGAGGTCCTATAGGTGAATTGGGTAAGCTAAATTGTCCGTAGTGTATGTGTGTGAATGAGTGTGTATGGATGTTTCCCAGTGATAGGTTGCTGCTGGAAGGGCATCCGCTGCGTAAAACATATGCTGGATAAGTTGGCGGTTCATTCCGCTATGGCAACCCAAGAATAATAAAGGGACTAAGCCGAAAAAAAAAAGAATGAATAAATTAATTTTATATGCACAGAAAGCATATTAAATGCAAATTGCAAATTAAAATGTCTGTTTTTATGTTTCAAATAACATGAAAATTTGTAACGGATGAAATAATGTTAAATTGTCATTCAGCATAACATATACATGTATTCACGTACGAATTAAACAACATTAGTATTCTGACTTGTACTTTGTAATATACATAAAAAGTAATCATACAAAGTTTTGTTATATTTAAAATGATAAAAACTAGTTGTTTAAAGAATAGTCTGAAAATATTCATATTTAACATGATAAAAATGCCTGACAACATTTCGGGGTATTTAATCTATTCTACTCTGATTTCTGTCTTAATTATTATTTATTTTACTGCAATTTGACATTTATTGCACATGACATAAAAACGCATAAAATCTTACGTGATATATCTTTATGGCATTCACATGACAAATGTACAGCTGGTAGCTGTTAGGACACAAATGCGTCAAATAATCTACCTCCCAATATTATCTCCATCACTTCATTTTTTAAATGTTCAATGACTTATGTGTATTTCAATTGAATCATTTATATATTTATTTACTTAGTTTGTTTTATGGAATTTGATAATGTAATGTATTGACGTAGTTCTGCTCATGCCATAGGAACTTGAATCTTAATCACGCCAAATGCTTAGATTATTAAGTAATACAATGATACGATATTCACATAAATTTATATACAATTGTTATACGTACAAAATTTGTCAAATTAAGTAAATTTACCTGCCATTATTGTAATCTCCGTCATAACTACTTCCCATGAGATCCATGTTGACCAACAACAGCGTGATACTGTTTCTATGGAAACACAACTGATACTCTACATTTAACTGATAAAATACCCCTCTGGAACTAAAACCATTGTCACGAATGCATAAAAGGATAGAATAAGTGATATTTAATCATGCCACAACTCGAATAAGGTTTAGAAATCGAGAGAAAAGTACTGATGTAACTTTGCGTTGTGTTTTGAGCCAAGAAGCATCACTTTCCACACACATGACGTCGTAGAAACGCGCCGCAGAATTCCTCGCGCATGCGCAGTAAACTGACCTTCTCTGTGCGGCCTCGTCCTGTTGCCGACGAGGACATTGACCTGTGTTAAAGTGTGGACTATTAAACTAATTGTGGTTAGTTTTGGTGCATTAAACTCACACCATGCCCGGTGTGGTTGAGATCCCGCCGTTGGAGGAATTGAACGTCAAAGAGGTAACGTTATGTCCATTTGAAAGAAAGGAAAACTGCTAGGTGTTAGCCTGCAGCTGCAGCAGTCACTGCTAACGTTAACATGTAACTAAACATAACTTAAATGTTTTCAGCTAGTATTCTAGTGTATGCCAGTTAGTAAAGATAAAAAAAACACAATATTAAAGCAGGGACTGAAAGATCTATTTTGTTTGGTTACGTTCGTCTGCTAACTTACGTGTCATATACTTTTGCTGTATTAACGTTATCTGTATTTGTTTCTAAAGGTAACATAAGGGAGAATAAATCAAAATAACCTTGACGATTATTGTCCTAGCAGGCCTATTATTAGACAGCTATTTGTTATTCTGTAAAGTGCCATACTCTACATGTCAGTGTCAACGTCACGAGTCGTGCTTGTGTTACTAAAGTGACCCTATGCTTTTATATATATAT
>CAIGQW010005633.1:2214375-2226534 GCA_903798125.1 Danio choprae | reverse complement strand
ATATATACGCATTGCTATTGTAGTATTGTATTTATTTAATATACAGGTAAAGACATTTTTTTAAAAAGTCTTAATTTACTCTATTTATTATGTGTAGGTTTGTGTAAAATGTTAATTGTTTTATTCTGTAATGGTCAGTTAACATTTTATCCCATTAAAAAAAAGCAATTTAGAATGCTTTTTGTTTGTAGTGATTGAAATAAAGATTATTACACAAAATAGTAGCTAATTTCTGAACTATTTTGAAGTTGAAAGATTGGTATTGTGTTAATAAAACATGGCACGTTTTTGTTAACACCTGACATAATGTGTAAGTATCCAGGATCTCTTTTTGCACTGTTTGCATTTTTTCAGCATACTTTTGTCAGACATTGTGTGTTTTCTCAGGACTTTTTTTTTTCTGTGCAGGTGAATGTATCGTCTGCTCTACTGAAGGCGGCTGCTCATCACTTTGGCTCTCAATGTGACAAGCCCAACAAAGAGTTCATGTTGTGCCGGTGGGAAGAGAAGGACCCTAGAAAGTGTTTGGAAGAAGGGAGGAAAGTCAATGAGTGTGCCCTCAACTTCTTCAGGTACTTAGCACTTTTATTTATTTATTTATTTATCCTGACTTCGCTTCTTATTTTTTCACATTACTGATGAAAAGTTAAAAAAAAAAAATGTTTTTAAAGTTTAAGCATTTCATCAAGGCTGCATATATTTAATCATTATACAGTAAGACAGTAGTATGTGTAGTGTAAAGATATTCAACAATTTATTCCTGTCATTCATAGCTGAATTTCCCTCAGAAGTCATACTAATATGAAAATTTGCTGCTTAAACCTTATCAATCAGTGATACAGTTATCATTTAAAAGTAACAATAAAAATGTATTATTTAATCAAGGACACAATAAATTGATCAAAAGTAACAGTAAAAACATTTATAATTATTTATATATAATGTACAGATATAATATACATTTATATCTATCATAATAGAACAGCAAATCAGTATATTAATAGGACTAAAGACAGTACTAGAAGTAAGCAGGTGCAACACAAGAAGCAGTGAGCATTACTGTTTACATTTGGTCAGTAACCTGGTTTCTGTTTTGTGGCGTTGAGCCTGATAGCATTGGTCATTCCTTAAAAGTCATTGACCCAAAGTTGTGGTTATCAATTATATTAAACTTATTAAAGGTTATTAAGGTTATTCAAGAATTATTGGGTAATAATAAACTGTGCTTTTTTGCATTATGCAATTCTGTGTCATCAGGGTAATTATAGAGCCTGACATCTTTTAATAGGTCTTGGACCACATTCATGGTGCAGTACGTCTGATATATGAACACAAAATTGACAAAAACACATTTAAATGAACCCAAAATCACGTGCTTTGGACAATCTCTGTGTCTACACTACTATTAGAACAATGATATTTTTAATGCTTTTTAATGAAGTTTCTGCTCAACAAACCTGCATTTATTTGATATAAAGTACAGCAAAAACAGTTCAGTTTTGAAATTTCAATAACTGGTTTCTATTTGAATTTGTTTTAGAATGTAATTAATGTAAAGAATGTTCAGCATTTAATACTTTAATTTAGCAAAAGTGATAATAAAGACATTTATAATGTAGCAAATATTTCTACTTCAGATAAATGCTGTTATTCTGAACTTTCTATACATCAGAGAAAGCAGAAAAATTATACTCACTCCATGTGACTTGAGTAATAATGATAAAAATTCAGCTTTGAAATCACAGGAATAAATAACATTTTAAATTGTATTAAAATATATATGTTTTTTGCTGTACTTTGGATTAATTAAATGCAATAATGCATAAAAAAAAATTCATACTGTTCTTAAACGTTTGAGTAGTAGTATATGTGGATGGGCCATTTCATCACAGGGCTTCAACCCCCCACCCCCAAACAAAAACTGCCATACATGTGCAGTAATTAATCTGACATTTTGTGAATAGCTCGCTGGGGATCTGTTGTTTTGAATTTTTTTTTAACCAAAAGTATAATCCCATCACTGCCATACATTTTCCCTATTGAATGCACTCAGTCCTAAAGGACCTTTAGTATAATCTTTAGGAGTAATGTGTAACAGAGTTCACAAATTGAGAGAACAGTCTATTAAATTGAGTCTGTGTGTTGGTTAATCTTTAACACATTTGAATTAATCTGTTTTTATTAAGATAAGTCACAGACAAACAGAATTCAGGTTATGCCATGTCATTATTGTCTGTGATCTCTGCAAAGACTAAATGACTATCGCTCAACTCGAACTGAAATTCGGTGGCATCAATGCTGTAATGGGTTTTGTTATCAAGGCACATATATTACATGCTTAAGTTTACATAAGTTTCTCCCTTTAAAAAATAATTACATTTTACTTGTATCGTCAAAGAATTTAAAAAAAATCCTATATTGTGTTTTCAATAGGCAGATAAAGGGAAACTGCGCAGAGTCCTTCACCGAGTATTGGACCTGTCTGGATTACTCTAACCTGGCTGAGCTGCGCCGCTGCCGTAAACAGCAGCACGAGTTTGATAACTGTGTGCTGGACAAACTGGGATGGAAGAGACCTGAGCTCGGAGAACTGTCCAAAGTGAGTCAATATTTCCATTGTTTTCTTATTTAAAACTTTCTGACTGGAGTGACTGGCAGAAAACACACTTCCGCTGATTGAGCCAATCAGCAGTGAGGGGTGCGTCTAGTAGCTATGGTGAAGAAATCAAAAAGGGGCGAAGTCTTGTTGGGTTATGGACATGTTTGATTTGGTGCGTTCAAAAATCAACATTGCTTGGTAAAATTCACGTAGTGTAGCTTTTAATGTGGCAAATTCTTTTTAAGTGAAAGATATTTATTTATTTTTTTCTTTAATCCAAATGCTGTCCCTCACACTCTTGACCTCCCTCACAGGTGACCAAGGTGCAAACCGCTCGACCCTTGCCTGAAAACCCCTACCATTCTAGACCAAGACCCGAGCCCAACACTCCAGTTGAGGCCGAGCTACAGCCAGCCAAGCATGGCAGCCGCTTGTTCTTCTGGAGCTGGTAAAAAGAGTCTACCACTCTCCTATCAATATAATATTCTCCAACTACATGCTCCTGATGGGACGAGAGACAGTGGTTGCGCTGTTATCCTAACGTATTGTGTAGAAATGTTTATAAATTTTGTTCTTGAATTAAAAGATTTAATTTAAACTTCAGGTTGCATTTTGTGGGCTTTTTGATTGTTTTGAACTAAGGCTGTACTGGGTTCAGTACAATTGAATGCATTGACAAAAAAACATTTAAATGAACCAAAAATCACATGATTTGACTGGACAATCTCTATTAGTCTCTTCTGCTCAACAAACCTGCATTTATTTGATATAAAGTACAGCAAAAACAGTAACATTTTCTTTTCAGATAAATGCTGTTATTCTGAACTTTCTATACATCAGAGAAAGCTGAAAAATTATTCTCACTCCATGTGACTGGAGTAATGATGAAAAAATTCAGCTTTGAAATCACAGGAATTAATAAAATTTTAAATTGTATTAAAAGACTGTAGTGGGTTCAGTACAATTGAATGCACTCAGTCTAAGACAACATGCAATCATTTGAAAGTAAAATAAAACAGTATAAATATTGAATTGTGAGATAGAAGTTGTGGAAGACTTATAAACAGAACAGAATAAAAGATAAACAGAACGGAGTTTATATCTCACAATCTTGCAACGTTCCCCTTTTTTGGTATATAATTCAGACTTGCAAGAATTTAAATCTGAATTTCAAGAAAAGCAGTTTGCTCACAAATGGCAGAAATAATTGCTGTTCTGATAAAAATGCTGAAATTGCCAGATATATACTCAGAAGTTGTGAAAAATTCAGAGTTGTTGCATTTACTTTTCATTTTATTTAGTCTTTTTTTAATTACCCTATAAAAAAATGCAGGGTTTCACACAATTCATTCATGTTGTCCTAATACGAATCCATTAGGTTAACTTAACAAATTTAAGTGGATTGAACATAAAACAATTAAGCTATCTTATGCTTATTTTAAATAAGTAGTTTGAACAAGAAGCAAATATATATATACATATATATATATATATATATAATTAAAAAAAAAATTTTTTTATTGAGTGTACATGCAAAAAGGCAAAAACACTATTACAATTAATACGTTTGTTCTAATACGTTTACAATTAATACGTTTGTGTGACTTGCATCAAAAGGACATCAATTTGATAGATGAGTCTTTTAATTCACATCACAAGTAGTACAAACTTCTATTAAGTCTGGATATTAAATATAATTAGAAAATCTGAGATGCATGTAGTTTTGGTATTTACCTTCTAGTGTTTGACGTTTTGGATTGTGTTTTCTAACCGTGTTGTGGCGGTCGGAATTGTTCATACGATCACACATTCACCCTTGTTATAAAGGTGCTTGCTTTCTTTCACCTGCCTGCACTTCTGTCCAAACACCACCTTCCGTCTTAATCCATCAGTGCGCTGTGTGTTTTCAAACCAGATCGTGACTGTGTAGTGTCATGGAGCTCAGAGTCCCCTCGGGTAAGGGCCAATTTCCCCCAGATCTCCCTCCTCACTTCCTTACCAGGACCGTCTGAACAACACCACAGGTTCAAAGAGTCAGAAGTGCACAGACGAGGAGCAGCACAGGTCAATTGGCCCTACAGGCAACAGCACTGCTGCCTTAAGTAAATAAACCGTCGTGCGAAGCTTCGTTCTTCAGCATGTTTTTACAACAGGTTTTCAAATGCCATGCAGGTAAAAGACGCTTATTGTGCTACCGGATCATTTCCTATCAACTTTAAAATGTGGAGCATTTTTCTGGGAGGTCTAGCATGTTAAATTTAATAAAACCGTGGAACTGAATTTTCCTTTTTTTTTTTTTTTTTTTTGACGAAGTTTGGAGTCTCTCTTGCTCCGTGCAAGTCAGACGTCATTCTGGTTGAAGTTCTCTTTGAAGAACAAAAGTAAGCTGATGTCAGATTGCAGTCTGGGAGGCACTGCTGAATTTGCTGTGACGTTTTTTTGGCCGGAGAAACAGATTAAAGCAGAGCCAGCTTTGTGCCAGTTAACAGGGGACTTATGGGCCCTGCGGGTATCATATCAAGAGAAATGTGACATATTTAGAGTAACGGTTAACACTGGGGCAAAACAATAACTAAACTGATAATAACAAGATTTGGAAGATATAATATGAGGTTGCTTTAAAAAAGAAAGTTGCTTTACAGCAAGGTCGCTGCTAAAATTACCAAGGCCTGGGACAAATTTTTAAGGGGTCTCCCTGGATGATACTGCTTTACAGAAAACTGTGGTTTGAGATATAATAAAGGAATACACCATAAGAGCATGTCTAATACAGTAGCTGGGTTTCCATCACCTTGTGTAAATGTACAATTTTAAGTATTGCATGAGAAACGATTGATGAAAATGCCAAATTTGATATAAAAAGCCCCTAATTCGCTTACTTGAGGTGTTTTTGTATTATTAGTAGTGTTTAGTATTATTTCTTTTTGCAAATAAAACTAAAACAATGACTTTATTCAGCAGTATTCTTCTCCTCAGTGTCAGTATAAGATGCACATTCAGGAGAGCAATTTGCTCCATATATGTGTTGTGCCACTGACATATACCTTGGTTGCGCCTGTGCTTTGTTTTAAAGAGAGGAATTTGTGCGTGCATGGGCATCTGAGGTATACGTATACGACAAGTATGCTCGTAGCTTGATAAAATTCAAATGGAACCACTGAAGTAATGTGGTCTGTTTTGAGGATGATATTTGGTCCTTTTCTGGACTTTGAATGAGCTGGGACCATTGCTGTCTATGGAGGATAAGAGAGCTCCCCGATTACATCTCAAATATCTTAATTTGTCAAGAAAAAGGGTCTTAGGGTTTTGGAACGACATGAGGGTAATTATTATCAGAAGCTTCATTTTTGGGTAAACTAACCCTTTAAAAATTGATTCCATTCTTGATTTGATTTAATAAAATGAGATTTAACACAAATAGTATTAATATTTGGAGAACCTAAGGAGAGTGACTTGTGGGAGTGGGCGGAGCTTTTAGAAATCTTTGCTTGCTGCTCTCTAATTGGTGGGATTTGAATATAGCATCCTAACTAGTAATGTAGTTAATGATTTCTCCTAATTTAATTTATTTGTTTAGCAAATAAGCTGAATAACCATGAATAGATGTGTTCACCAAAAGGATACAATAGATCAGTGTTTCTCAACCACGTTCCTGGAGGACCACCAGCTCTGCACATTTTCCTGTCTCCTTAACCAAACACACCTAATTCAGATCATCAGCCATTAACAGAGACTGAAAGAATTGTAATGGGTGTAACAGACACAGGAGACATCCAAAACATGCAGTGATGGTGGTCCTCCAGGAACGTGGTTGAGAAACACTGCAATAGAAGAACAACCACATGGCTCATAGCAGGTTTGTCTTTAAAGGTTTATGTAAATACCAAATTTCCTGTAGAGAACATGAAGTTTTAAATGACAAAACTCTACTTTTGCATAATATAGAAGGTTAATGGTTACTTTTATAAGAGGCTTTTTAAATAAATAAATACATTTGGAAACCAAATAATGCAGCGAACATTCACATTGTGGGAAATATCTGACTTTTAACTGGATTGCTGCAGATCATGGTTACATTAGTCCATAGATGGCCTTGTTTCCATGCTGAAAGCGTTTATAATTTATTTTCACCCAAGAACATGATACGTGATAGATGTAAGAACTCATCATAAAATTATTTTAAACTCCACCCTTATGACCAGAGCTCTGTAATTTCAGTCATCATTTTTGAGCATAGTCAGCAGAGGTCAAATGTTTCTTCATGGAGCCATAATTAGGTCAACTGCATGTCAGTCATTTGTGTTTGCCAATTAAGAGTCACTAAACTGTTGCTCATACTAAGGGTTAGTGAGTTGGTAAAACAAAAAAATCAAATGTGAACTTTTAATGCCTTACACTCGATCCATATAGAGGCAGATCAGATGAAATCTTTCTAAAAGCATGAGAACCAGCTTGATGTGTTTTATCTAAATCAGAAAATCTATTTGTTATAGTGATAACGCTACTAGCAATCATTCACCCAAAATTAAATTTCCATTATTATTTACTCGCTTTCATGCGGTTTAAAATGGGGATACCCTTCAATTTCGGCTACTGAAAACTTCCTATTTCCATTTCAGTCTGAAATAGTTTTGAAGAATCAAAGTCATATGCCAAAACAGCATAATATTGACAGTATAATATCTCATGTTATCTCTAAATCAGTGGTTCAACAATGGAAAGAAGTAAATATAAGAAAGGTTTTGTAAACTATGACTTTATATCCAGCTTAGAAAAGCCATTCTATGTCATATCTGATTAGGTATTCATAAAGAAAGAGTTTTTAGAGTCTGCATTTTTCTAAATATATGGATTATATTACACAATTATAATATTTATATTTACAAATTACAAATTTGAAAGAAGTGTATTGACAACAGAAGAAAGAAATGTCTTGAAAAGGAAAAGTCAACAATCTATGCTATAAAATTGTGTTTTTGAAGCATAGTTTATTTCTTTTTTTTTTCTTTATTTCTATTTACATTTATATTTTTATTTAGTTTATCCATATTTCACCAATTTTTTTTTTTATATAAATAGTTAAATAGTCATATATTTGTCCAATTGCATCCTAAGCATATTTTTGGTAAACTCTTTAAAGGGATAGTTCACCCAAAAATGTAAATTCTACTATAGACCCTTTTCACATTCCCTCAGTAGCGGACGTAGTCATAGTTGGGAAAACTTTGAGCGCAGTAAATGGGAGAATACAACAAATAATTTTTGTAGAATCTTATTTGTGAAGTTTCACAAACTAATTTCGAGAGGAGCACATGATATGATCGACTACAGCTGATGCTTATCGCTAAACATTAGCTAGCCTATCAGATCATTCCAAAACTACTATAAATATCCTGCCTAAATTTCATTCCCTATTCATTCCCTATCTCGTATCCCTCCTAATGCTCTTTGACCAGGCGGAAACCTTGGGCTCATCTATCTGCGAGCTCAGGGTTCTCTCCCGGGCCAGCATGCCAAACCTGCTATCATAGTTGAGCATTATCTAACTCTTGAAGCTCAAATAATAAAAGAAAAACTCCACAATGATCTTATAAAGACGTTCAGAAAAAGGAAAGAAATGTGTGAGACTGATGACAGCAGCCAGAGGGGAGAATAACATCAAATTTACTGTCCTGTCCTGTAGACGCTGCATTAGAAACGCCTCGCACAAACCGTAATTCGTTTTTTGTCATTTGAAAGAAAGATGATATAATACATACAGAAATACATATAAATGTTCATACCTTTTAAAAAAAAATCTAAATATTAAAAACTCTCAAGGATTTAAGATTCTGATGACGCATAAATGTTAAACGCATAAACGATGTTAAACGCATCATAACAGGCTTGTGAAAAGGGTCTATCATTTACTCAACTTCCACTTGTTACAAATCTGTTTGGGTTTCTTTCTTTTGTTGAACATACACACAAAGATATTTCGAAGAATAGTGGAAACTGATAGCCAATGACTTGCATGTATTTCATTCCTCTACTATAGATATCAATGACTACAATGTATCCAACATTCTTCAAAAAAAGAAAGAAAAAAGAGAACTATTGAAACATCAGGAGGGCGAGTTAATGGTGACAGAATTTTCATTTTTGAGTGAACTATCCCTTTAAGGACTAACAAGTACCTTTGTTGTCATTGATCCGAAAGCCTCTAACTACAGAATTCCCCCAAGATACCCAAAGGTGCGGTCTGATCTGATCCAGCACCTCCCGCAGGAAGCGTGGACAGCGGTGACAGTGACCCGGGCCGCTCCGCAGGTCCGCACAGGAGGCCGGAGTCTGGAGGCAGGGCCCGGGGGCTCGTGGCAGCGCTAGTTCAGACCTCAACAAAGGAAATGGAGGTCAGTGTTGGTCGACTCTGCCCCGGCGCAGGAAGCTCACTTTGGCAGCGGAAAGAAATACAATACTGGACTTTCACAAAGCAACAGCCCGCACGGGAGTCCACGGTGCTAAAACACTCAAACAAACGAGCTCATTCTCGGCCCTATACTGTCAATATTCCTATTGTTTGCTGCTGACTTTGACAGGATCAAATAAATATTTTGAAGCAGAGATTTGCACAAAAAACGCCTTATCATTCAGTCATCAGGCCACATGGGGAACATGATGTTGTGAAGTGTGAGCTATGAACTGTTTGGAGACCCTCCAGAACCAGGACCTGCCGGCTGCGTTATTAAATGTGTAGTTGACAAATAGGGAGTAAAAAAAAGTTTTTTGTTTTTTGTAAAACACCATTAAAAAAAATAAATACATACGTTTATGTAGTTAGAAGTCTGATATTTAAGAAAATATAAGAGGTCACCGGCGACGCGGTGTGAATGAGTGGTTTCCCCCACAGTCCAAAGACATGCGGTATAGGTGAATTGGGTAAGCTAAATTGTCCGTAGTGAATGAGTGTGCATGGATGTTTCCCAGTGATGGATGCGGCTGGAAGGGCATCCGCTGCGTAAAACATATGCTGGATAAGTTGGCGGTTCATTCTGCTGTGGCGACCCCAGATTAATAAAGGGACTAAGCCGAAAAAAATGAATGAATGAATGAAGAGGTCACCATCTTTATCAATTCTTTCATTTTTTTTTTTTACCATAAATCCATCCTAAGGTGTGACAGCAAAAATTAAATCTAGTCATATTAATATAAAAAATAGTGTATGAGAGCAATTAAGCTTTATTGTTGGACACTTCTTCATACAATGCTTTTTATATGAAATTATATTATATTATATATATATATATATATATATATATATATATATATATATATATATAATTCTTTTTTCTTTTTCATCAATGACTTGTTGGACATTTTCAATAAACAGGGGTGTTTTGCTGTCCAAAAGATGACAAATTTAAATATATAGTGATTCCAAAAAGGTGTGTGCTTCGCATAGGGCATCAGTCACATGATCTTGTATGGAGTCCTTCAACTTATTAAAGTTTTCTGTCGAATTACTTATCATATAGTGTCACACCAGAGGACAAGTTCCTATGTTTTTAGAAATATACAGAAGAAAACAAAGATTGCCATTTACTACAACAGCCACTTGTAAAATTAGCCCTAATGTAACTATTAATTAATTTCACCATTTCTCTTTTTAATTAATAAAGAATTGTAATTTATTGAAATATATGATTGAGACACTCACACCATAGGACAGTTTTAAGATTTTGCTCAATAACACGACATTTTTTATAACAAGAGTCCCAATGGAAGACAAAGAAATGTTTAACCATTTACTACATTTTAAATGATGTCAGCACTAATTTTATTCATTTTTGTCAAATGTGACAGTAAAAATGCAACATCATGTCAATAACCCATTTACAATTATGCATTAGGCAGATGCATTTATCCAAAGTAACATAAATTTCCTTAAAGGTACATATTTCATCAGTTCTTGCTTTCACTGGGAATCAAATTCACAACCTTCACTTTACAAAGTTAAACATTTAATCAGTGTAAATAAATTACTTGGTTACACCTAAAAAAAAATGCTTCTACAACTTAATTTCTCAATAAAAACTGTAGTAAATGAAGTTGATGAAACATATTATCTAATAAGAAGGCTGTGTGATATGTTAAAACAACCTATTGATTGTGGTTTTGTCTGAATGTTGTGTCTGTTTACGACATGCCCGAATGTTATATGTTTACTTGAGGCTTTCTGATCTGGCGTGTTGAGAGGCGCTTTCATGTTTCCACTTAAAACGGCCTCTCACTCGAGTGGCTTTGAACTCACATGCAGGTCTAAGTAAAATACACAGGCTGCCACAGTCTGTTGACTAGCGCTCCAGATGTCACTCTGTGGAACAATACATGCATATTGCGGGATAATGCAGCACTTGATCCATACCATAAGTATAATGGGCCTTGCATTTTAATGGGATTAATGTCATGTGTTTGACAGGACTCACTGATTTTACTCGTGCACACAAGCAAACTCAAATGGCAGTTGGCAGAGTACAAGAAGCACACTGAACACCTTGACAGTCAAAAAAAAAAAGCATGCGACTGTGTTAAGATGGTAAAACATTCATTATGGCACAGTATTTAGCAGTGGTGGAAGAGTATTTGAAAATTATGCTCAAGTAAAAGTACCATTATTTGCCAAATAATGTAGTGCAAGCGGAGTAAATTTATTTGTTCTAAATACTACTCAAAATACAAGTAAAAGTAGCCCTTCTAAAAGTACTCAAGAGTATTACACAGTGAAAATTATTACAAATGATATCCTGCAAATTCAAAAAATGTAGCTTACATCAGTGTCTTATTTTCTGTCCTGAGGTTAGTCTGTCTGATGCAATTTTCCTATGCACTATTTGATAGGATGGGCTAATTCTACTTAGCAATCACTGTAGGCAAGAAAAAATAAACATAAAGTATTGACTTCAGGATGAAGGGAAATAATGGAGTAAAATACAGATACAACACTAAAAATTAAGTAAAAGGACACATATTCGATTGAGAAAAGCTACTAAATTACAGTAAGCTGAGTTTTTATAATTGGTTACTTTACACTGCTGGTATTTTTATTAAACAGTAGTACTTAAAAAACTGTACCTTGGTATTCTTGAATTCAGAGTTTTGTCACAGTTATATTTGAAATAATTTTTGGAACATCTAGCATCTAGCCAGAGTACTTTTCTTTCAAGGGAATTTTTGTTTTGTGAGGACAGTATACAAAGGTACGCTACAATGGTAATATGTTAGAAAACAACTTAGCAGTATTGCAAATAATTACCATGCATTGTACATGACATTCTATGACATTCTATTACATGACAAATATGAGATTTTGTGGCCATAAATTAGGAACATGTTCCCATGAGTTGTTGCATTTTTGTGATGAATTAGTTCAGCGTGGTCATGATTTCACTAAAACAAAGGAATAAATGAATGCCACAACAATTAACTCTTATCACTGCCTGGCTGTCATGCAGATAAGAAATTGCACATTTTACATAAATGTCTTAAGGAAACCAAAGACTCTAAAATGTTTACTTAACACT
>CAIGQW010005633.1:2197488-2214275 GCA_903798125.1 Danio choprae | reverse complement strand
TGGCGTTTCTGTGTGGAGTTTGCATGTTCTCCCTGTGTTGGCATGGGTTTCCTCCGGGTGCTCCGGTTTCCCCCACAAGTCCAAAGACATGCGGTATAGGTGAATTGGGTAAGCTAAATTGTCCGTAGTGTAGGAGTGTGAATGGGTGTGTATGGATGTTTCCCAGAGATGGGTTGCAGCTGGAAGGGCATCCGCTGCGTAAAACATATGCTGGATAAGTTGGCGGTTCATTCCGCTGTGGCGACCCCAGATTAATAAAGGGACTAAGCCGAAATGAAAATGAATGAATGAATATATATATATTAACTAGAAATATTACAGGCTTTTCAACAATGGTAATTTTTAAATGTCTCATTAGCTTATACGCCTTCATCCTATTGTGTTGTTCCCTTAGCAAAAATCATCTGTATAAATCTATTACAGAGATTCAAACAAGCGTTTAAAAATCTAACCAACTGTTTCAATGTGGTTGATGGTTTACGTATAGGAGCCCATTATAACAGCTGCTAAGATCCATGTATTTACTTATCGTTACCATTTTAAACATTCTTGTGGTTAATTCATTATTGTAAAATAAATGGACACCTTTTGTGTAACTCAGCTTTTACCTCAGATGACACCATCTGCTCACATCACTTGTGTTTGCTCACCATTCTTAGACCTCCCATATTGATTTACCATTAATTTCCAGTAGGATAGCCCTGTTAAAAAGACACTTTCAGACATCTGATAACTGATGGCCACTTCACTCTTTGCATTCCAAACGGCGTGTGAAGTGTGTTTTCTCTTAAAAGGTTTGTGACAGCTTTTGCCCGAACTATTCATTCACCAACCATTTTTCAGAAGCCAAAATGAGCTGCTGGACAAGACAGCACAAGCATCCTGACCACACCTGGGCATATTTTGCTTATTTATCAAACGCACGCTCTCGAAATAACCTCTAGTTTGGCTTGAACAAGTGCATGTTGAAACCGAAAGGTGTCAGGGCGCGAATGCTTGTTTATTTTCTGAATTGACTGCATAATGCGATATAGCGTTAGAGAAGTTAGCATTTTTGAAAAGTGTCAGTGTATCACAAATCATTTGCAAACCGATACTGAAGCATGTGATGACATGCAACGTCTAAACGGATCACGGGCGTACCGCAGGTGTCGCCGCACATTTCCAAAGATTAATTGCAGAGCTTGGTCCACCGTGTGCCTGTGGCAACATAACCGTTTTTCTAGTCCTCCAGAGTGAACGCACGCTTTGAATGCAACAAGCCTGGCTGGAGGCTCCATACTTGACTTCATATTGTATATAGATAGATAAACAAATAGTGGAGTGATTGATTGCTCATTAAAAGAGGTTCCAGTGAATGACAGGCCCAGCTGTTGACAGCTGCGAGGGGATGTGGAGGAGGGCAGCAGATGAGGGCATGGGGCTCTGGATTTGAAAAGGAGGAAAACGGGCCCAGCGGCGCGGATCCTCTTGGGCCAGCCCTGTGTTTGTGTTGGCTTATGACCAGCCTCCCATTTCTCCTTCTGAGATACAGCTTTTGGGACTATTTACAGCCCTGGCCACAGTGTTCGTGCAAGCTCCAAATCCTTTTCTCACTCTCTCCCTCCTTACCCTCGTTTCTTGTCAGAAGGGCAGTGTTATATATGGCGTTGTTTGTTGAAACTTCAACCTCGATTCATTGGTTTCGCTCAATGGAAGAAGAATAAGCACAGCATCCCCGGGCAAGACTTGGGTGATGTTGAACTGAGATGTTGAGGGGATAGTTCAGCTAGAAACTAAACTTCCTGTCATCGTTTATCCACCCTTGTGTCCTTGTTGTTAGTTCTGCTGTGAAACATGTAAGAGGAGAAGAGTCTTTATCTAGTTCATTTTTTATAGAGCAATGTTGGATGTAAAAAGTTACAACTGTTCATTGGTAATACTGAAAAAAAAAGTTCACAAAAGTTAATACTGTTCATTTTATGATAATTTAATTAGTTACTTTAAATGCACTTCCCTTAAATACTATACATAAATTCAACAGTTCTGTAAAAATAAAGACAAAGAAGCAGAGTGATTGTATATTTATTTATGTATATTTATTAAGATGATTGCGAATGCTTAACAAACAAAGAATCAATGAATTTAGTAAGAAATTAGTTTTTAAGAATAATTAGACAATATATATTTATTATACTTTTCATCTTTATTTTTTCAATTAATTTGAAATGAATGAAATATGTGTGAAATATGGTGTCTTTTTAAAAATATTGTTAAACCATGTTTAACTTTTTAACATATAAATGTTACATTTTTAATTAAGCTAAAAGGTCCTGTTTAACTCAAATTTAAGTTTAATTTCTTTAATTTGTATTGTCTATGCATTGATATCTATAAGAATTTAAAATAGAAAAAAAAAGAAAATAAATGTTTGATGATTTTTATTTTTAGATGCACTCTCTTTGTACTCCCAAGATACATAGTTCAGAGATAATCTTTGTATCCACTCCTTTGATTTTTCTTTCTGAGATGAAGTTACATCATAGACACAAGGCTCTCCAGCCAACACATGCAATCATCAAATAAACCTCTGCAGTTGCTTTTTTTCTCCATACTGACACATTCCTCTAGGGCTATTTCCTTGATTTCTCCAAACATATTGGCACCGTTTTGCAGGCAAGAGCCTATATTTGTTGCTCCCAAGCAAACGTTTACAGCAAGATCTTATGTCAGCTCACATGGTTGGCACTGCACTGAATGTTCCTGCAAAGCAGTTGCTCATTTCCCATACGTATCTGCCTACATGTCATTTTAATGCATTTGTGTATGTGGTTTGAGGGCTTTTGGAGAGAGCAGCGAAGGGGAGGAGGTGCAGGATGGAGACATTCTTCTTCTGTGCGCTCATCTAAACAGATTGAGTTAAAAGCTGTGCTGCGCGGAGCGGTGCAACCGAGCTCCTTTGGTGGTACGTATCCGACACTGCTAGGATCTGGGTTTGAGTTTCCTATGGATGTCAAGGTGTGTTAAAACTTTCCTGCAACTTGAGGTTCTTGGGCCGTGGTGGGCTATCAGTCACTGTGGACCACTTCCCACTCCAACCCTGGAGTTGAGCCACACGCTGCTGAGCTCTGGGAGTCTCAAACCCTTCACCTTCTTTTGTCCATTTACAAGACTTTATTTATCTTTAATGTTTCAAGACCATGGTTCCAATCCGTCATTCCACACCAAATAATTGATTAACATAAGATGCATGGACATGGCTTTAGCCTTTTGCAATTACACTTTTTGAAATAAATTTTCCATGTTGTTCTCATGAGGATGCGATTCCAGCCTGGATCTCTCTTCTTTATTGTTCCACCAGGGATGGTGCCAGAGCCAGTGCCCAAAAATGGGTTCCTCTCCTGCCGTTCATTGGAATCTAACAAGTTCCATACTCTGACCAAACACTGGTCCCGCTCTGCCACCAGCCTGTAATCCCTCTTTTTCAACAGAATGGTGTGCATTTTGGAGCCAGAGTCTGTTTTTGGCATATTCTTGGCCAGGCGAACTGAAGCCTGGTGCAAACCACCTATGTTCTTCCATAGACTTGGTAAACAAACAATTACGTAATCCAGACATTAGACCTAGTTAATAGGCCTAGTTTTATAAATGGTGTTCATAGTACTATAATTGTTCCCAGGTCTTGTGGTGTGAACATTAAAAAGTAGGTATTTTCATCAGTAGATCAAGTAACTATTAATGTCCAATCACAAATGAATGACAAATGTCTCCTTAAACTGTGGGCTCTTTTTTTATCATTTATTCTGGGTTCACACCAAAAGCAGAATTACATATTCGCATGAGTAGATTATAAACAAATATAGATATGCAGATGCATGGATGTAGATGAATATAATCCAATATCTGCCAGCCAGCGTGAAAGAAAGCCAATTTATACTTCTGCTTCAAGTCCATGCGGTAGATCTGGCGTAGCCTCCGCACAGCCCTTGTCCATAGCCTGATGCAGACCCAGATGAACACCTCTCAAAAATTTACCTACACATTGTGACAACACTGAGCAAGATCTGAGATTGGCCCACTGCCTGCCAGAGTTTTAAAATGGGATTGGAGAACAACAAAGATAGAATGCAAAAGTATAAAAGCTTACAATGCCGTTGGCTATGCACGACGTAAAAATTATCTTGAGGTGAAAAACATCCTGTAAGTAAACTAGAGCTAGTGACATGCTCCATAACATCATTACTCTCTCACACACCAGGTCGCTCTGCAAAGTGGTGTTTATCCAATCTTCAACTGGATTTAGGACTGGACCTCTCTTTTCTGTGGAAAAATGCATGGAAAAGTTTGAGAATGAACACAGGGGCCAGGGACATGTGGAAAAAGGGTATTCCTTTACATTACTGATGTTTCTTTACTGTGGTTAAAACTACTTATAACAGAAATAAATCACACCAGATGAAATAAAAAAAGCATGTTTTGCATTGTGGATTATGGTCTTAGCCTACCCATCCCATGTTCCTTGGTTAACCAGTTTTACCAGATAGGCCATGACGGTCAACCAACCAGACCAGCCCTAAAACAGACCATAATTTAAGCCCTCCACTGAAAATGCTTTCCTCTACTGCAGCTGTTTGATGAAGATAAATAACCTTTATTTTTAACGTTCTCATATCTATACACCTTTCCGCCTTTTCTTTCTTGTACCTTCCTTTGACTTCCAGGTTTTACTGAATCATGCAGTCTTGACCGCCACGTCATTCAGTGGCTTCTGTGGAGTTTTCCAGCTGTATTTGGCTCAGAAACATTATTTAGTGGTTCTTTCATTCAACAGAACAACCATGTTTCCGCATGCAGCTCGGAGTCCAAGTGAAGTCACGAGTCAGAGCACTTAAAAAAGGAGGTGAGTTGGTTCCAGGTATGGTAAACCACAGGATAGTGTGGGTCGGAAGAATCCTGTTTACTGCTGAAACCACACTGCTGCAGCTGCTGACTGGGAACAACAGCAAATCTGAGCTTAGTCACACAATAGTCTTGGCGTTTGACATAAGAATGCGAACGGATCTGGATTCTTCAGCTCATTGTCTTGAGAGACCTCTGCACACTGTAATGAAGTCTGAATTCCTCTGTTGATGATGGATTCACTCAGCCATCCTGGAAATCAAAAGAAGGATGTGAGGATCACTTCGTGCTCACGTGGTGTGTTAAAGGTTTAGATTATATTTACGCTGCAGAGCTCATTCTGTGACAGGAAGGCTGGAAGTGTTTAGCTGGTAGAAGGATCCTGAATCCAATTCAGTTTTGTCACTCAATGTAAAGGTCAGTGCTTTTGACATGATTACAACCATATTCATCAGGTGTCATGACATCATTCTTGTTTACTGTGACCTTACTGCCCTTTCCACTTCCACCGGCTATTTAGATTAACGCAGAATGACAACAGATCTTATTGCGATCTTTGGCGTAACAACTAACAGAAGTTGACTTGCAAATGGTGGTCGAACATATGGGGTTTTCATAGGTGTAATTGATGTAGGTAAATTAACATTCAACAGTTTTTGAAAATAAAATCAAAGACTTTTATGTTCTGTTATAAAGCAAAACTTAATCTCTCCAACAATAATTTACGTAGGATGTACTGAAATTTGGACAAAATTCAGAAATTAAATTGTTCTGTTTACACAACTTAATTTTTTAACTAAAAACAGAAAAGGTTTTATTCATGTTCACTTACTCACCAATGGCATTTGCCTGAAAATGCTAACTTTTGGAAATGGGTTTGTTTAAGTGCACAGTTTTTAAAACCATACAGTTATCAATGAGTTTAAACAACAACAACAAAAAGAATAGTGCAAGCATATTATGTGTTTAGTCAATAGGCATCTCCAAATAACACAATAATAAGGAATTACAAAGTGACATCATTATCTACTGGTCTGGCATAATGGTTTGTAAATTATTTTTGTGGATCCATCTAAGCGGGGATGAAGTTGAAACATTGTAAGCTCTATGTGGAACGATTAAAAAATGCAAAGAATCATTTTTTTATTGAAGAGCTACTTGGGGACCAATTCATCCCTTGTAATTCATTCATTCATTCATTTTCTTTTCGGCTTAGTCCCTTTATTAATCTGGGGTCGCCACAGCGGAATGAACCGCCAACTTATCCAGCATATGTTTTACGCAGCGGATGCCCTTCCAGCTGCAACCCACCACTGGGAAACATCCATACACACTCATTCACACTCATACACTATGGACAATTTAGCTTACCCAATTCACCTGTACCGCATGTCTTTGGACTTGTGGGGGAAACCGGAGCACCCGGAGGAAACCCACGCAATCACAAGGACAACATGCAAACTCCACACAGAAACGTCAACTGACCCAGCCGGGACTCAAACCAGCGACCTTCTTGCTGTGAGGCGATTGTGCTACCCACTGTGCCACCGTGCTGCCCTTATCCCTTGTAATATAATATTTTAATATTTAATCATATTTAACATTTTCAAATGTGCTTTTTAATAGATAATTTACATATTAATTTTTTTACGAAGTAACATCGCCATCTATTTGCCTGCCATGCATGATTTAAACAATTTTTCTTGATACTTGTAAGTGGTGCTGATTTTGGCAACAGTGCCACTTGTATGCAAACTGTTGATTGTTGATGGGATGGCTAGTTGGGGATAAATGCATCCACGTTTAATATTATATATTTTTATATTTAATAAAGAAATGGTTATTCCCCCCAAAAAAATGTTAAATAAAAAAGTGTTTTTTGCGGGGTGAGGGTTTGACGTTAAAATTTTGGTTCCTCACTATTTAGAGATATCTATGTGACTACTAATTAGTCATTACAATCTATATAATCTCCATGCAAACACTTCTGAGGTGACACTGAATTGCCAATTTGTAGATGCAAGCAGCCCAGACAGTAGCTGAGGTTTACCGCATCTCAAAAGTGAGTATCCGGCTCATGCCAGGCAACTGCGAGGTTCGGGTGTTATGTGTGAACATTGATGTGATGTGAATGAGAGAGTCCAGTCCACCCGTCCAACTTCTCGAACACAAATAAGCACCTCACTTCCACGTTTGCCTTGCCTGTTAGTGTCCAGCCGTACACAACCCAATTACAACCACCATGGCTTTAATTGTGTATGCGGTGAGTTTGCGAATAGAAAGTAAAATAACTTTTTGCAAAGAAAAATAAACGGCGGGGGATTTTTCCTGGGAGGAAACCTTTAGTTTACTATATGACATGTTTCTTAATAGTGCTAAAGTGTTCTGTGTTCTTTAAATAAACAATGGGGAGTTTTGCATAGAGGGGCATGAAAGAATGCAGGATTTCACTGCTCCTCGCACACATGTCAGCAATTTGGCTGCCTTGTGTATTTTGGATGTTAAAAAAAAGCAGCATTTCAAAGTAAACGAAAGAGGGAGAGTCTTATCCGCCTGGCAGCTGCGCTTGGTACCAAATTGCTTTCAGCTGATACTCTGCAGCTCAAACTTGCTTGGGTAATGTCAAGTGATGCATTGCAATACTGAGAAAACAACACAGACAAAAATAAATAAGGGGAGAGAAAATGGTGGAAAGTTCCTTGGCTTGTCCTTGGCCTTCACCTCTGAGACCCCTTGTTCTGCATTGTCCACCTAGACAACCTTAGACATGGACAGGACCTTAGAGGCTTTTATTTTGTTATGGCAGCGATGAGCCTTAAAAATGGCATTTATTTATTTATTTATTGTTTAGTTGTTGTAAAGACGTCTTGGGATTTTAATAAAAAAAAAAAAATGGTATTATTTCTAATCAGGACGACATGGTGGCTCAGTGGTTAGCACTGTCACCTCACAGCAAGAAGGTTGCTGGTTCGAGTCCCGGCTGGGCCAGCTGGCATTTCTGTGTGGAGTTTGCATGTTCTCCCTGTGTTGGCATGGCTTTCCTCCGGGTGCTCCGGTTTCCTCCACGGTCCAAAGACATGTGGTATAGGTGAATTTAATAAACTAAATTGGCCATAGTGTATGTGTGTGAATGAGTGTGTGTGTATGTTTTCCAGTACTGGGTTGCAGCTGGAAGGGCATCCGCTGTGTAAAACATGCTGGATAAGTTGGCGGTTCATTCCTGCTGAGGCAACCCCTGATGAATAAAGGCACTAAGCCGAAGGAATGAATAAATATTTCTAAACAACAAATTCAGTCACTTTATTTTATTATTCTTTAGCATCAGAATGAAATGTTATTTTTAGTCTTTCTCTATAATATAACATATGACAGTATATAAAGAAGAAAACATGATGTGACAGTTTCACGTATAGACAATAAAGAAATATTGGTAGCACAAAGTTTTATTAGACTGCACAGAGAAGCATTATAACATAACTGTAAAATGTATTTAGTATGATAAAACAGCGCTTCCAACTGCCAAAAAGATTTGCATTTGCATTATCATGGGAGTTGTCGTCTATAATGCACTTGTCATATAAATAAATGACCAATATGCATGAAGTCTTTTCCGATTTTAGTTAAAATGACGTTGTAACTATTTCATGTATTGTCAGCAAAGTGGCTAATTCTTATGAAAATGTAAGAGTTTTAAAAGTGCCCCCAAACCCCACCCAAAACTCTACCCCTCATTGTGCCATGAGGAAATCACTCTAATATGCATGAATGAACTCATACAAATTCATACGAATAAGCCACTAAATCCAAGTTACGAATTTGGCGTGAGATTGCGTTGACTGGAACCATACCTGACTGTTCTTAGAATGGTTTGGCATGATAGTGGAAAAGCATCTATATATGGTGATGTCCATTTCATGAGTCCCCCTGCCCATACCCAGAAATCCATCATTACCTCATTATGAAAGTGCTAACTCTCAGCTCTTCTGCAATTAGCCATTTTTTGCATAATTACGAAACGTCCACATGGTTTCCTTCAGCTCTGATCTCTTCATATTGCTAGATTTCCTGGACAGCCACCCACACAAGGCCTTGAAATGTATCCTTCGGCGTGAAGCCACCCACCACGCAACAAGCTTTTGGCAAAACCGTTGAATCAAATTCATTTCTCCTTCAAAACAGACAAACCTTGGTTAGGATTCCCTAACATCTACCAACTTCAAGAGTATAACACGTCCACAGTGTGCAAACTCATTCCCAGTGTGCAGTTGTTTATACTGTCAGAGCTGAGGAATCTTGAAGCATCTGGCCGGTCAGCTCGCTGGGAGCTATCAGACGATTTCTTTTTAAACTATTTTGATATCTTCTCTGTTGAGACTTGACTTGTGCCTGAGAAACGAGACCTTCTGGGCTCTAAGGCCTGGCTGTGCTGCAAGAATAAATACAACAACAGGATGAAAACGACGATTTTTTGGAATGGGAACAAGTCACACACCCACTCAGCAGTTTCATTATCCATTTTACCTGCAGGACTGGTGGAATTGAATGGCACCACCAATTGTGCTGATATGGGTTTCAATTATCCAATCCACAAAAGGTGAACAGCAATCAGGACACTGGAAGCCCTTCTGGCCTACGGCAATTATGACTGCTTAAATGTGAACTCCGCCACATGCCCAGACATGTAACAGTTTTTAAACGACAACCGCCTTCACATCAAGTCTGTTCCTTGTGACCTATTACCCAAATGTGTTTATTCTGGGAGCCGCCATTACCTTGGCCACGATCCCACTTTGGAGCTAATGGCTAAAATTCCCTTCATAAGTTTTTGCAAAATAATTGATCACATGTGAGTGTGCCGGTGCCTGTTTCCTCCATTTTGAAGGTGATATCATGCGGTCAGAGTTTTCCTGTGATTGCTTCCCCCCATCGTGGCTGGATGCTGGATCGCTCTCATCAAAGCCCGCCGTTATCACTATCGCAAACCGCCTTGGAGTGTGGCCACATGGATTCGGCAAGTGCTCAGCGTCTGCCATCAACATGACATGGTAAGGAAATTTGACTACAATTAGGCTTGAAGGCCTGCAAGATGTTTTGAAGACAAAAAAAATCAAGGAGGAAATTTCAACTAGGTGTTCCAGCTGTTGCTCTTTGTGCACGTGTTGAAATACAGTGCTGCTTTCTACAAGAGTAAACTTTATTCCAGGCCAAAGAAATCATAATTTGATAAATACCTACAAGGACTTCAAAGGGTTTGCTTCAGAAGGAATCACTTCATTGGTCCAGTTTAGTCAAGTTCAGTTTCTGGCTCCTAATGCCGTTCCACTGTGTTCAATCAGTACTCTGTCCAAACAGTTATTTGAATCCGATTTTTTCAGTTGTTCATGTTGAGGGGAATGTTTTGTGTACATCCACTAAAACCACGGAGTACTACAACACAATTTTGAATCTTCTCCAACACCGAGTGAAGGACCTTCTGCATTAATCCAACTCCTTTATTTTTATTTTTTGCATTTTGACAAATTTGTGTTTCCAGGAAGTGGCTGAGGTCAGCGCAGCATCTGTTGCTACTTATGTCCAAGATGCATGCGTTGCTTTGTGTTGGTTGCGAGGGAAACCAAGTCTGCGCAATCACCTCTGAATGGTCACATCTTCTGAGACCTCATGAGGCCATCAAGCCTGATGATTGTGATAAAATTGAATAACTAAATATTTGTGTTTACTAACAGAGGGATAGTCCAACCCAAAAAGACAAAAAAGGTTGTCCCAAATGTATATATTTAGTTCTTCTGCAGAGCACAAGACACAGTGTGTTCTAAAGAAGTTTTGTCTATAAAAGGAAAACCAAAAGCGGTTCAGTGTTGTTTTTCTTTTTTGTACTCCACATATAGGAATAAATGCTGACCTAATGACATTTTAGGTTGAACTGTCCCATATTTAGAAATCTTGTTTGCCAAAAATGGGTAAAAATTCTTTTTTGTTTGATGTTACACATTCCTTTAGAAAAAAATATGTCAACAACAATTGAAAAAATTATACTCAGATTTTTGTACATTATAATGTGCCTATTATTATTATTATTATTATTATTATTATTATTATTATTATTATTATTACACAAGGGCCTCACAGTGGCGCAGTGGGTAGCACGTTCGCCTCACAGCAAGAAGGTCGCTGGTTCGAGCCTCGGCTGGGTCAGTTGGCGTTTCTGTGTGGAGTTTGCATGTTCTCCCTGTGTTGGCGTGGGTTTCCTCCAGGTGCTCCGGTTTCCCCCACAAGTCCAAAGACATGTGGTACAGGTGAATTGGGTAGACTAAATTGTCCATAGTGTATGAGTGTGAATGGGTGTGTATGGATGTTTCCCAGAGATGGGTTGCAGCTGGAAGGGCATCCGCTGCGTAAAACATATGCTGGATAAGTTGGCGGTTCATTCCGCTGTGGCGGCCCCTAGATTAATAAAGGGACTAAGCCGAAATGAAAATGAATGAATGAATGAATTATTACACATTTTACTTATGACTGATAGAATATTAGAAATGAATTGAATTTTTGATGATTAATATATTTTATTATATGTTTAAAGTTTACATAGCAGATACATCTTGTCATGGATATTTTTGAACAAACGTTATTGATGACATATTACAACTCTCTATTTATGAATTACAGTGAAGCAAATAAATTGTATTTATAAAATGTCATCCTTTTGAAAATATCCTTTAAACCACTAGGCTTTACCCATTTATCAGAAAGACATTTTTAATCATTTAAAATATAACAATATTTTGTGTAACCACATATTCTTTCTTATTTTTTTCATAAAAAGTCCAGGTCATTTGTTTGAACAAAAGTTATTTGAGACATTAAAGTAAACATCTGCATTTAATATTCTTTCTATGTCTATGAAATAGATTTTTTTGTTAATATAATTTAATACAGAAGCAATAAAGACCCACATTTTTTTCTCAATGAAGGCGGGCCTAGAAACAATAATGTCATTTGACATGCAGGCCCAGTAAGCAACTACCTAGCAATGCCCTGGAAACCACCCAAAACAGCATTATAGCAGCAAGTTTGCACAGACAAGTGCTCGCAGCCATTTGTATGAACTGTTTGAACATCATCACAGACTTACTCTGCCTCAAAGACGCAGTTGTTTAACAGAGGATCATTTCGTCAAATGGCTCTATCGACAGGCTAATGAATTGGAGATCTGTGCTTGACAACACTGGCTCACTCAGCTGACGCCTCGCTTAGCTTATTAATTTACTTCTTGGCAGGATCCTCAAGCTGTGCTTTCGTCTTTTCCAATCTTGAACTGAAATGTACGCACTTCCACACAGGAAACCCTTGTGGCCTCTGCCAATAAGGAACATCTCGAAAACCGATTTATCAGTTTTGGCAGCTAGCTAGGGGTCTGTCTCAAGGATGTACATCTGTGGTTTCCTACTGGCACAATCCCTTCTGTATCCTGATGAAGGCTAATGAACTAATGAATCAGTTTTGCAGGCATTCCATTGATTATGGCTCAACTGAACCATTTTTTTTTGGATCTGGGAGTAGAATCCATACAGGTTTGCGCATTGGGGGGCAGACTTTTAGCAACGTGCTGTGCTAACCGGGCTTTCTCCTTGTTGTGAGAGGACCACCCTTACACTAGTTTCCCCCCCAAAACTCAACCAGATGTGTAATGAGCTTCGCCGCGCTAGTAGTAGTAATTATTTTCACCTGTCCATTGACAGTCTCCCGTGTACATGCTAATATGTGCAGGCCCTCGGAGACTGTATGAACCTTTGCGCTCATTTCCGTGTGGCCACTGGCCCAGAGCTACGCCTCTTTAGTAGACAAGCTGAGAAAAGTCTGTCACCAAAATGAGCTCAGTCCTGCCAAGTGCCTACATCAGATTGTTTCCCTTTTTACTAACTCACAACCCCCAAAATCTGTCCTTTCTGGAGTGCTATTTTCCATCTCTGTTCTGCAACATGAGGATTTAATTTTCTCTACCCTTTGGAGCCCCCATCTTGCTCATTTTTACCTTACAGCTGTTGTTTTGGATTAGTGAAATAGTTGCTGTCAAATAGGACAATCTTTCTCCAGCGCCACCCACTACGCCACTGGAACTGACAGGCGAATGTCAGGACACGTCAAGGGTTCCTGCAGTGACCGCGCATGACGGTGTGCTATTCATTGGCAGGTAGCGGATCGGGGCTGGCTTGCTGTTCACACCTTCCTGCGGTTTGTTACAGGCTGTGAGGAATTTCATAAATTCAGTGCTTTCTTGTTACTCTACGCACATACTTTGTTTTCATGTCCCATATAGAGAATGAGGGAGGTTAGGAGATAGGTTAGCTGGTTTACACCTGGCATGAAGATACAGTTTAGGTGAACGGATCACAAGTGGATGAGGGAGACACATTCTTGTTTATATCAGATGTTTTGATAGTTGCCTTTTTGTTCATTTTGGTCACTTTGGGATGAGGGAGTGTCTGTGGGTGGGTGTATGTGTGTGTAGGCCTTTTCTGTTTGATTATGATCATCATATCATCGATTACATTTCTTTATCACAATGCACTGCTGATGCACTGCATCCACAATTTTTGATTTTACTTTATATGTATACAATTTTGTCATTAAATACAAGCAGTCAGATAAATGCACAAGCTTTCATTTTACCTACACAAAGAAAACATGCTTTATGAAGTAAGAGATAATGTCATGTTCTGCATTGTGTTCTCCTGCTCAGTGAAAGGGTGACATGGAGCATTTTACAGTGTCCCAGCAAACTCTCACTAGCAGTGAAATATACCAAGATATACTATAGGCTTTTAAAATAGTTGCAGCATTTTTAATTACTCACACATGCATCCCGCCTCCCTCACCATAGTATGCTTCTACTGTAATTTACGTAGTGTAAAATCAAAATAGTGGTTAAAAATCAAAAATGAAATCTCAAAACCTAAAAAACCCTTATTTATTGTTTCAGTGAAATAAATTTTATATACATTATGAATTCAGTAGGCGTCACGGTGGCGAAGTGGGATCACCTCACAGCAAGAAGGTTTCTGGTTCGAGCTCTGGCTGGGTCAGTTGGCTTTTCTGTGTGGAGTGTGGAGTCTGCGTGGGTTTTCTCTGGGTGCTCCGGTTTCCCCCACAAGTCCAAAGACGTGCGCTATAAGTGAATTGGCTAAGCTAAATTGTCTGTAGTGTACGTGTGTGAATGAGTGTGTATGGATGTTTCCCAGTGATGGGTTGCAGCTGGAAGGGCATCTGCTGCATAAAACATATATTGGCAGTTTATTCCGCTGTGGCAACCCCAGATTAATAAAGGGACTAAGCCGAAAAGAAAATGAATGAATGAATGAATTGAGTAATGCAAGTGAAAATATGACATTTATTTGATTTATTTCTGATTAGCTCTTAATACAGTCTTTAAATGACGTTTTATTAACAAAGTTTGGGATGAGCACATTCAGATAATTAACCTGATTAAACACAAGTTACCCATGTGGTCTAACCAGGCTCAGCCCTGCTTAGCTTCAGTGAGCTACCAGTCTTGGGCTTCAGGGTGATATGGTTTAGGCTTGAAGTGCCGAACCATCCTAAGAACTGTCAAGTATGGTTCCAGTTGTGTTTCCATGTGAGCCTGGAAAGGCGGTGCATGATTACAAACCGTTCTTGGCCCAGAATACCAGGCATGGTAAGGCAACTGTGCTGAACTGTTCCAAGATATCCCCGCTGCAGTCTGTAGCACAATGACGTTCTGGATCATGTCTATTACATAGTTGACATTGTTACTGTGAGGGTTGGGGTAGGTGTAGACGTTAATAACTGTGATGGTTGGGTTTAGGGTTGGGGTAGGTGGAGACATTAATAACAAACAGTGTAGTAGGTAATTTAATAATTAATACTAATAATTCTCCTTTTAAGCAACAACCATTGGTGCCATTACATATTGGACCTGATCCAGTGCGTCATTGTGCTACAGGCTGCAGTGAGGACACACAACCACACAGGACTGGTAGGGGCACTTGTGCACATGACTTCACCACTCTGTTCCCTGGCTGCCAGTTTCTCTATAGTCAGCCATAGTCCAAATTACAAACAAATTAATTACTGCTTATGCTATATTTTTGTAATGAAGCATCTGTGGGCGGGAAAGTGGCTGCCGTTATCAGTTTGATACAATTTTTGTCCTTTTTTCAAAAGCTGTGAAAACCCTTTTGTGAAGTTTTTCTTTTATTATTTGAGCAAATAGGAATAAAAAGGTATTTGTGGTACTCTCCCACTCACTGTACTCTAAATTTACCCAAAGATGACGACTTCCACTGCTGAGAAACTCGGAAATATGAAAAGGGACTATTACAAACATTTCCGTTATCAGTACCACAGTGGAAAATTAATCCGTTCTTGTCCTGACTGGACCAGATTGGCACAAAATGGAACACTTAAGTAAACAATTTGGTCCAATAGTGTAAAAGCACCTATTGTGTGTGCAAGATGGGCTGGCCTAAATTTTAGAAACTACTAATCTACTGGGATTTTCAGGCATAACTACCTTTAGATAACCACCTCAGGCATAACAACAACAAAAAATAAAATAAAATCCAATGAGGAGCAGATTGTGTAAAAAAGCCTTGTTGATGCCAGGTTGCGGAAAAATGACCAGAGTCGACCAGTTTAAATAAAGGCAACAGTAACTCAAATAAACACTTTGGTACAACCAAGGTCTGCAGAAATACATCTCTGAACACACAACACATCAAACCTTGAAGCAGATGAGCTACAGCAAAGAAAACACCAGTGCCACTCCTGTCAGCTAAAAACAGCAAACTAAGGATACAATTCAACAAAACTACACAACAGAATATTGTAAAAAGGTTGTCTGGCCTGATGTCTTAATTATTCTATGTCTTATTTTCAGCAGGACAAATGTACTGTCATCAAATCATCATCAAATCATTGTCATCAAATCATTGTAAATACACATGAATGTGCAGTTTACAATTCTGTTGCAACTGCATGATGCTATCAAGTTAATATGGACCGTAATCTCTGAGGAATGTTTCCAGCACCTTGTTAAATAAACACCACAACTAATTAAGTTTATGAAGGGAAATGAGAGTCCAACCTGTAGCAAGGTGGTCAGTTATTAATATAGTATATAAATATACTATATTATATAGTAGCTATTTTGTAATTCAGTGTAAAAAAAAAATAGAGTGGTGTTTTAAAGCTGAGTCATGGTCTATTTCTAAAATGTAGAAATTAAGCAATGTTTAATGATGTAGTCAAACATAACTTTAAACATATTTTTCACAATTACGGTAGTCAGATCATTACAACCAGCAACGTGATAGCAAACTAATAGTTGTCATTAAACATGAAGTCTGTTTCACATATGCAAAACTGCAAACGGTATGCACATTTACCACATCTTCAAACTAAAATAAACACGTGTACAAATATTGGAGCTTTAATCAATGAAATGCAGAGTTTAATGATGTTTCTGTTGACCAACCTCTCTTTTTTAATCTGTTGCAGATTACATGACCCTACAGTTGGAAGATGTCACATATGAGTGGATGTTGGAGCTAATTATTTTCAGTGTTGCTACTGCAGACGTTAATGGTTGTGTGATGTCCAGTGTGTTTGTTTATGCTTCATGGTGACCCTAATATGACAGAATCACTCTGAAATAAGCATGATCGATGGACCCTGCTGATGGCTTCCAGATCTGTGACCAGATCAAGTATTTAGTAAGGTGTCTAAGAGATATTCCACCTGAAAGATCAAATTCTCTTTTTAGACTAGAGTAAATATCAAATATGGTTAAGTCCAAAATAGCAAAGCCTTATCGCATTACTACAGTCACACACACACACACACACACACACACACACACACACACACAC
>CAIGQW010005633.1:2165314-2177488 GCA_903798125.1 Danio choprae | reverse complement strand
AGAATAAAATGCATTATTTACTTCATCCACAAGGTGGAGATATTGAGCCGAGCATTTCCTCTCAGTCAAATATACTGTTTATGTTTAGTTATTCGGTTCACATTTTAATGGATAGTCTGTAGATTTGGGTATAAAAAACTATAATACAATCAATGCTAAAAACCAGTGTGTTTATTCAACAATACACTGCATTAATATGGAAATAAATAGCAGTTTGCGATATCAAGCAGCATAACGAACTGTCTGTGCAGCCAAAATTAAATGAGGTGAGATTGCCGAGACCGGAAGTCTCAGGTGGGTATAAGAGGACTTCACAGAACACCATTACACAACAAAGATTATAATAATGTGATGGTTTTAAATTGAAAGTTGTTTGGTGCTAAATTCATACTATTAGGCCTACTCTTTCTTTTAAAATAACCTGAGACTGCCTAGTATGACCCCTTATAAAATAAAAGATATATAACCATTACAATTGATTTAAACACTTTACTACAAATACTAGCATGGCTTAACAAAGTTTGTCTACATCTAAGACATAAATCGCTGGCTAACAGTTCACCTCTCCTTAAACCAGCCACAAAATTTACGTTTCTGACTGATAAGCATGTAAATGTGAGGTGTGGATGGACGAACGGTTCATAACTCAACACTGAGTGAACAACACATTAGAATAACGCATGTCCTTTTTTCATGGGAATGTGAAATGTGTGTCCAAAATGTGAGGCAAATATAACAGGCACATGTTTAAAAAGATGTGCAGACACACAGAGCGGTTTTGTTTGCATGTGTGTGTTCAGTCAGTCTGCTTTATGGCACGTCTGTATGTAGTTTGAGTTTGTTTTATCTTGTCTCTCACATGTTTGTCTTTTAGCTGTCATCATAAACCGGCCCATCTCTTGTTGAGTGAATTATGTGTTAAAGGATTAGCTTAGTATAAAAAGTGACAGGTCTGTAGATATTTACTTGTGTCTATCCAAAACTGTGTTCTTATTTACATTGAACACAAAATGTGAATTTATGCAGAAATGTTTGGGCTTGTTTTCCATGTCATGTAAGTGAAAGGAGTTTCAAGTTTCGTAAGGCTTAAAAAGCACCATAAAGGTAACAAGAAATTAGTTCAAACAACCGATGCACTATGTTCAGAATATATTCAATAGCTTTGTGTGATCTTTGAAATTTAAGTCACTCATTTTTTATAATTTTCCAGTCCAGTGAGCTGTTAAGAGCTGCAACTGGATCAGTGAGTCGAGTCGGGTTGAACCTATCACTTCAATTCATGAACCATTTGATTCACTGCTGATAAGTAGGAAAAGAAATTCCTTTTTGTCATTGTTAACAAAGAATGAAAATATTTTTCATTGATTTAAATAAAGCGAATGTTAAGTAATACTTCTAAAATAAATAAAAACATTGTTTTTGTAACTAACTGCAAATATATAGTCAATGTTATAGTTAACTAACTAAAGTTAAATGAAAGTTAAACCATAAAACTATATAACATGTAAAATATAATAAACATAAAGCTTTTTTGTTTAATTTAGTATAACTTGAAACTCTGATAACTAAAATTATAATATTTAAAAAGCTAAATAATGACAGAAAAACTATTAAAATAATGAAAAATGAAAACAGTTACTAAAGCTCACTAAAACTTTAACTGAAATTAACCTGAAAACATATACAAATAAAAAGTGATTCAATTGTAATTATTATAAAAATTATTACTAAAAGCTCAATAATAAAATGAAACTGGTTCAATTATTAAACAACAAAGACTTTTAAGAATAACAACAATAAAAACTGACAAACAATATATAAACAAAATTGCTAAATTTATATAACAAAATAACAATGCATAAGAAAACTGAAATTTGCATAAATTAAAATTAAAATGAACACTGAAAAAATACATAAAAATGAATAAAATCTAAAAATAAGCTAAAATAATTATTAAAAATAATCAGATAATTTAACTATATTTTAAAAAATTTGTCTAACTAGAAATATAAAAATGTAAAAACAGGAACGACAAATGACCTAAACAGAAATTAAAACTGATTTAAGCTAATCCAAATAAAATCTAATTAATAAATACTAAAATTCATTCATTTTCTTATCAGTTTAGTTTTTTTATTTATCAGGGGCTGCCGCAGCAGAATGAACCGCCAACTTATCCAGCATATGTTTTATGCAGCAGATGCCCTTCCAGCCGCAACCCATCACTGGGAAACACCCATACACTCTCATTCACGCACATACACTACGGACAGTTTACCTTACCCAATTCACCTATACCGCATATCTTTGGACTTGTGAGGGAAACCAGAGCACCCGGAGGAAACCCACGTGAACACGGGGAGAACAAACTCCACACAGAAATGACCCAGCCGAGGCTCAAACCAGCGACCTTCTTGCTGTGAGGCGACAGCGTCACCCCTAAATACTAAATAAAATAAATTTAAAAAATCAGTTTTCAGACATGGAAAACATGAACCACTTGATTTGACATTTTATTATTATTAACAGAGCTTTACAGACTTTTTTTATGGTTCTTAACAGACTCAGCCCTTGGTTACTTTAATTATACAGGGGAAAAAATGTCCAGAATGTTCTCAAAAAGGGTGACCTGTTCCTTTAAGGCCTGTCAAAACTCTTTTGACAGCAGTAGTTGTAGGGATGGATTCAATATGACAGAGACTTGAAGCTCCTCATATTACAGGATAAAGGCAGTGGATGAGTGTGAGTCAAACATATGTTGAGTAATTATCCACAGCACATCACAGCTGCTCGGAAAGATCATACATCAATTACTACTCGTTTGTCTTTCTTTCCTGTCTCCCTGAAATGTCTTCATGAGGGTCTATTTGGCCACACATGAAGCCATATAAGAGCAAATAAAGAGATGATGTGCATCTGTTAATGATATTTGAGATTTAAAAAGGGTCATTTGAACACTCAAATAATAAATAAATAAAATGAAAGTGCTTGCTTTTTATGGACTGCGTGATAAGTCATTCATTCATTCTTTTTCCCTTCCGCTTAGTCCCTTAGTCAAGGCTCGCCCCAGCTGTATGAACCGCCAACTATTCCAGCATATGTTTTAAGCAGCAGATGCCCTTCCAGCCACAACCCAGTACTAGGAAACACCCTTACACTCTCACGTTCACACACACACACACACACAAACACACACACACACACATATATATATATATTTCACCATTGGTTTATCTAGGCTGTAAAAACTAAATAAATAAAACAGTATGTTTTACAAAAAAAATTTTTACAAGAAAATAATTTCAGTCTTTCGCCTTTAAACTTTCATATTTAATCTAGTGTGACACTGATGCCGTTTCTCTGTAATATTTATAAAATTATGTTTCCTATTTTTCTTATTTTTCTTAGTGTCTACAGAAACACTGCACCTCAGTGAATAGAAGTGCAGCTTTAGGAATGTCTGAATGTCATGTTTACAGGCACATTGAAATGCAGACCAAGCCTTGTAACCTGAAACACACATGCATGTGTGAATTTACTCAATTGCAGTGGTGCCATCCAGTTTGGCATCAGCCATACAGCTCTGAGAGTCTGGATTCTTCATTGTGTTTGTAGAGTTCACACAATAGATCTCTGTTTGCAACTCAACTGTTCCCATGACACAGTTTGAAGGATTACACTGCTCTTGAGAACATTCAAAAGGTGTTCAAGGAACAGTTTACCCCAATACAAAATGTACTTACATTTACTTAACATTTACTCGCCCTAAAGTGGTTTCAAACTCATAGGAGATATGTTGAACACAAAATAAGATGCTGAAAACAAGTAGCCATTGACGTCCATAGGGCATTTTTTAAGATATTCTCTTTCATGTTTAACAGATAAAGGAAACTCAGATACATTGGGAACTACTTGAGGATAAGTAAACGATTTTTCATTTTGGGGATTTCAGATTTTTCATAATTTCTGTCACTTTCGCCCAAACACAATGACTTAATCAGACAGTATTACATAAATTAGCATATCACTTTAAAAAAAGAAATTTGCATATTATTGTATACATGCATATTGCATATGTTTTATTTTAAATGTAGAATTTTTTTTTTTTAACTATATAGTATTTCTTTCCTGATATGGCTGTACAATATTTCAGCTGCGTGCACAAACATTTTCTTTAATGTTTAACAGAGAAAAGTGCTCAAATAAGTCTCCTCCCATAAGGAGTCAATTTTCATTTTTGTGTGAACTTTAAAAGTTAGTTTTTTACAGGAAGGCTTGAAAGCTGAAGCTGGTGATTATGGTAAGGGGCGGTACATTTCTGCTATGTGCTTGAGGTGTTCAGTCAAACACAATGCACTGGGTCAGCTGTTCGATCACAGGACTCTGAGACATTTTTCAGAAAGGGGGATTTGTAGAAACCCTCAAGCAGGGGTATGTTTCCTATACAATGATCTAACTCGCTACTGAACCATAGCATGATGCATTGTCCAAAACTACTTCACTTTCCTTCTGCTTAATCCCTGGTTTATCCCTGGCCCTTTCAGCTGCAACCAGCACTGAGAGTACACTAACTCTAACTCGTGAAGCCCCAGTGCTGGGAAACACCCATACACTCGTGCATTCACACACATACTCATACACTACGGCCAATTTAGTTTATCCAATTCACCTATACTGCATCTATACCGCATGCCGCATCCTGCAATTTGCCATGTGTGTTCACAACAATTTCCTGCAGTGCTTTAGAATAAAATACATTGTTGTGCTTCACTCAATATCTACCAGGTGGCGCAAGGAACAACCTTCTATTGTTAAACACAACAGTGTTATCAAGGCTGGGTTTCCAAAAAATCATGGTTAGCCAACTAAGGTCATAACCAATTTAACATAATTCGGTGCTTCTGTGTGTTCTGTGAATCAATTGTTTCAAGAAAAATTTGCAAATAGAGTTGCAAACTAGTGTGTTTGGAACTACACCAGTAGTTAGAAGCACAATTACTGGCTTCTCTAAAAAGACTTGAACTGCATTTATGTGTCATGTTAGTCTGTCTATTTCTCTTTATACCAAGGTTCACATAATCTTGGATCCGGCACACATCCATAGTAGGTTGTTGTTGTTACGATCAAGGGCACAAGACTGATTCCTCCAAAAACCTCAGTGCCAGACGAGTCTCTATATTGATCCCTTTGGCTCTGAACACCCGTCCAGTGACCTACTTGGCAGGTATTTTTTTTTTCTTTAGCAGAACATAAAAAACGCCTGCTGGCACTTTAAGAGGCAAAAACCAAATGTATGCAAAACAAAATTAATAACCATGGTTCTTCTCCAGACTGTCATGAACACACTTGCAACTGTTTGCTGAGGCTGTGGATTAAATTAATAATGTTGTAATAATGTTCAGTTTCTTGCACAGTCCAATTATTTAACTTCCTAAGACTTCCTAAGTCAGAGACACGGGTATTAATTTTGTATTGCCTGAATGTTTTGTTCTCACTTTCAAAATGTTGATGGCTGTTCACTTGCATTTTATTAATCACCAAATACCACTGTTTCAGCTAAACATGCTCTACTTAAAAAACAAAGGTCACCTGCATCTTAGATGGCCTGAGAGTGAATAAATTAACAGCAAATCTTGCTTTTTGGGTGATCTATCCCTTCAAGCACTCAAAAACAGCACTGACACCAGTATTCAGTTTCTGTGTGAACGTAGCCTCTGTAAATTAGGCCAGGTTGCTAACTTTTTTGTCTAGTATAGAGTACAGTTTGCAACAGCTGATAACTAAAATACTCAAAAGACAGACTATCCTTCAGATCTAGTTCAGAGAGTATTGTAGAAGATAAAGATACTATAGTAAACACTGTTCTGGCTCATAGATCTTGTCGTGCAGGCACATAGAGCAGGCTTTGTTTTTTCATCTCTTTGTTCTCGTCACAGAAGTAACCTGTTGAATATTTCATGTCGTGATCTCTGGTGTCTTGAGTTACAACTCTAGTTTAAGAGAAAGAGAGAGAGAGAGAGAGAGTGTGTGTCATGTGGCTCCTCCCACAGGTGTTCAGGTAATATAAGCCCCGCCCCCCTGGTCCTTAACTCTATATGAGGGCACTGTTAGTTTCTGACCACAGATCAGCGCTCCACACATCACACACCACAGAAAGCACCCTCCCTTCACTGAAAACAGGTACAGTATGAATTTGTTTAACTTCTTATCTTTCGCAGTAGCCTAACCACTTAGATATCAGCCTCTTGTTAGGTTTTAATATAAAATATATTTATAATTATAAATGATTCACAGTATATTTGATGGTAAGCTTTTAGACAATCTGTTGATTAATTAATATATTGTAAAGGTCCATCAACAGACACTTCACTGCCTGTAAGTCTTTTTGTAAGTGCATATCAACCAATTTTATTAACCCTAAGACTAAAGTGCGTGTCGACCAGTGCTCAAATAATAATTGAGTACCAATAGTAGTAATGAGAGTTATTTAACGTGTAGTTGCAAATATACTTGAAGTGAACAGAATGGTGCAATACAATTTTGGATTGCTTGAGAAAAAGTTTTGAATTTAATTAGGTGTTTTGTAATGACCACTAACTGACTTTATAGGACACTCGTTTAAATGTTTATTAGAATTATTTACTTTTATGAGGAATGAATAATTTCGGGCTTGACTGTATATATTTTAATCAATGTCACTGAAGTTACCATATATGGTTCTTCACCCAAAAAAAGAGTTAAAGTTGTTGCACCTCCACAAAATAATTGCATTGCCTTGTTTGGAGTAAGTCATATCGTATTTGACAACTAAAGCAGCAAAGTCTCCAAGACAACAGACCTCACATGAGTAGGTTAAATGTTTGATGTGCCAACATGAAACAACAATGCAGTGTCCATTTACATTTAATCGTTGTCATTCAATGGAGCTTTGTTCATTGTTTGATGCTTTTAATACTTCATTGAGTAAAGTTAAACATGAACATTAAGAGTACTGTAAAAGCATTTAAAACTACACGTTCATTGCTTTAGTTTGTGGAACTAGGAAGACTAGTTTCCTCAGGACTGGTTAAGTTTCTTTAGACCTCAAAATCAAAGGAAAAATACATTAATATTTAATAAATATTTTATAAAAATGTCATTTAAATAAAAAAGAAGATTCTGTGTTGCAAAGTGTTTTATATTTGACATATCCAGAACAATAAATGGGATAGTTCATCCAAAAATGAAAATTGAATCACTATTTAATCTCCTTCAAGTGGTTCCAAACCTTTCTGAGTTTCTTTATCCTGTTGAACCCAAAGAAAGATGAAAACTGGTAATCACTGACATCCATAGTAGGAATAAATATATACTATGGAGTCAATGTTTAGTGGTTTCCAGCTTCCATCAAAATATCATCTTTGTGTTAAATAGAATAAGGAAACTCAAACAGGTTTGGAACATGTGCAGGGTGAGTAAATGATGACAAAATTATTATTTTTGGGTGATCCCTTAAAAAATAGGCTTTTTTGAGGGGTGAACTATAACCAGATTTTTTTTCTCCCTGACATTACTGTCAAAGTTAAGATTGTGGTGTCAGATCAGCATAAAGAACTCCTTCAGCTCAGAGCTCTTCAACAGTAGCAGGCTGTCAGACGGTTATCACTTTATGGCAGGAGATAAATGGAATAGGAAGGTGTGAACCAACTCTCTTAAGCAGCCCAGAGTTGAGAAGTCATTTGTTACAAGGTTTGGACGTTTACTTCTAGCTGCAAAATTCAGCGAGGAAAATTCTTTGTTTGACAAGCTTCTTTTGACAAGTCAGTTTGTATAAAGAGCGTTTTTAAGCTGGATGTCTTGAGGTCAGATGGAGATGTGTGATGTTCTTCTACACCAAATATGATTTCCTTCTGCACATTGTTGCTACTTGTATTTTTTCTCCAAAAGGTTAAAAGGTTTTAAGCTTGTTGAACTTATTTTCGTTTTTTTATACCAATGCACAACTTTTCCATTGTTTCTCACATTTTTATACAAGAACTTTAACTTTTACACACGGCACCACTAATCAGTGTCAGATTCAAAGCAGTGGACCAATCAGAATTCATGGCCGGGCAAGTTTCTATTTATAGGAGCTCATATTCTCTATTCTCCCCCTTTTTTTAAACATTAGGTTTTATGTGCAAAGACATGTGCAATGGCTCCTTAGTGTGCATTTGGATATGAAGTGGATGTCTTTAAATTTATGTGTTGCACAATACATCTTTTGATAGTCATTCACCAAAACGAATGCCTCTGTGACAATCTGAAATACATATTTTCTTCCCATCCTCAGAGGTCATGTCGTCCAGTCTCTCAGTACGGAGCTTCTCTCTGGGCCGGCAGCCCTCTTTCTCCAGCATGTCTCTGAGGGACAGTGGACGTGCCCGATCCAAAGCTGCGGTCTCTTTCGCTACAGCCAAGCCTCTTTCTCGTTCTTCCTCCATGAGCATGTCAGATCTAAACGGCCTCAGCAGCCTATCTCTCAATGGCCTGCATGGTAACAGCACCAATGAAAAAGAGGCCATGCAAAGCCTCAACAGCCGATTGGCCAACTACCTAGATAAGGTACGCTCTCTGGAGAAGTCCAACGCTGACCTGGAGCTGAGGATCAAACAACTGATGCTGGACCGTGTGCCGAAAGGACACGATATCGATTCCATGATGGCCCAAGCTCATGCTCTCGAACAGGAAGTATGTCCTGTGTTTTTTACTTCATGAAAATAAGGTTTGTTAGCTGAATGATTACCTACTGGCAGACTAAACAGTTACATTTTAACAAAGAAGGAAAGTACTTAAAACTGAATAAATAGCACAGTAAAAGGGTTAACATTCTCAGCCCATTATCCCTTGATATTAAGTTTAAACATACAGCATGAACTACTGGAAAAAGGGAAATATTGACTCCTTAAAGTGATCTTTTCATCTTTTTTTATTCTTATTTACTATTTTATTTGTAAACTTGCTATTTTTTGTATTTGTTTGTTCTTTTTCAGAGGATTTGCTTGTTTTTAATTAATTATTAATTTTATTTTGAGGAGATAGTGGGAAAATAAGAAAACTAAGTATTTTTTCTTATTTTGTATTATATACTACTATGTATTGTCTTGTTACATGTCAATTAAAAAAAAAACATACAGCATGAACTGATGAATTACTAATTCTGGGAAAACCAACTAAATCTCAGGTTTCACTATGGGAGCCATGATGAGGATGTCCAGTCCTCCTTCTGGAGGGGCATTGTCCCAAAGAGTGTTGCTTTAACTTGCTCCAACACACACGGCTGAAAATTTAGAATGACTGTAAAGACATTGATTAGTTGTTTCAAGTGTGCTTAATTAAGGTTGGAGAAAAGCTCTGCATTTCCAAAAGCAAAACTGGACACCCCTGGTTGTAAGTGTGCCATGCCATGTTTTCAATAATTAATTAGACTTTCTCCATGACCCAAACCAGCCTCATTGGAAATACATGCCTCCGCCTATATTTATGTGAAACATAAATTACTTTGCTCCGGGTACATTTCATTCCATGTTTCCGATGTCAAATCTGCTAGAGGGCGCTGTCTGAAAATCTTTTTTGCAAATCTGAAAAGTGTTACTTAAAGTACATTTTGATATATATGTCAGATAAATTTCCTTCTTGTACACATCTACAAGAAGCACAGATCACCTTACTGCGACTGACCTAAACTCTTCCCTGAGCCCAACCAATAGTGTTTTCAAAAGCAAACATAAGAGAAAAATGCATCATAGCAACCTAGTTTCACCTTTATTTAGTTTTGTGGAACCATTCTCTCTGAACCCGAGTACTCTCCATCACAAGTACAACTCTGTACGAAGTGAGCCACTGAGCAAACTGACCAAAACGTTGTCCATATGGGGATAGATAGGTGAGGCAAAAAGTATTCGAATATAAATAATAGACACCGTTAAGTTGTTTGCCATATTTATTTGATGTTGTGCAAAGAACTGCATGGAAAAATCTTTTATTCATCAACAATAAATATCATTAGTGTGAAAAGGAACAAAAGTTGTTGGCGTCATACTGCCCTTTAGCATTCATTTTGCCTAGAATCTGCAGTCAAACAATGTTAAATTACATTTTTGCAATTTCACAGAAAAGTAGGCTGAAGCATGTACTTCCAATGAGCCTGTGTTGGATTGATTGGTTGTTTCAATGCATCTGAGATAAATGCACCACATGCACCTTCATTTTTATTTTTATTTTACAGGTAAGGAAGAAAACTCTGGAGAATGCTCGGATCATGCTTGAGATCGATAATGCCAAGCTGGCTGCAGATGATTTCAGAATCAAGTGAGTGTGTGACTTTTGCACCCATCAAAATGTCTTTGAAACATACTTTGAGCAACTTTTGGAGGTCTGTAATGAATGTGTGTTTGCAGATGGGAGACGGAGAGCGCAATGTGTCAGTCGGTGGAGCGAGACTGCGTGGCCCTGAAGAAAGCCAAGTCAGACCATGACCAGATCATCGCCACACTCCGTGGTGACCTGGACAGCCTGAAAGAGGAACTCTACTTCTTGAGGAAGAACCATGAGGAGGTAAGCTCTCCACAGTGACAGTTCTTGCTTTTCACAGCCGCATTCACTTAGTCTACAAACTGGTTTAATAGCATTTAAGTGTACATAAAAGTTGGTTGTGAGCCAGTACAAAGTTCAGTTGTTTTCTTTTCCTTCTAAACTCTGTTGGTGTAACCCTGCATACATTCATGACGTTTGTTAAGTTTCCACAAATAATCTTTATCCAAAGGAATTTTTCCACAAGGAAAGGGCTTCTTCAGACACTAAGAATAAAGAGTTATTTAGAGATCTGTTCAAACAGTGACCCTTCCCAGAAGGCACATTGATGTCAAAATCACATTAAAAAACACATCAAAAGTGCAAATCAATCTGATTGAAATTTGGTCAAAATTACATAGTACTTACTATAGTAAATTTTTGGTGTTTTGACATCATTTTAGAAGTCAGTTTGATGTAATTCTGACATCAAGGTATTTTACATGCATTGTAGGGAAACAAAATCCTGTGTAAATTAGGTATTTGCAATTGAAGCTTTCAGATGAATAAAACAGTTCTTATATTGTAATACTTTTTGTGTCATTATTTTGGTGGTCAAAAGGTAATCAAGGTGTGGATGTCAAATAGACGTCAAGGTTTTGACATCAAATTGATTAGCATTTTTCACTTCTTTTTTTTTTTTATATTGTTTTTTGCCATCAAGGTGTCTGCTGAGTTATATTCCAGGGCTTGAAGTTCCATCCTGGAGAGCCGTAGTTTCAAAAGACACTTTAATAGGTGTAAGGGCCAGTAGAAATCAGGCACCTGTTTTTATGTTGGCTCAAATATGGTTTGGTGCTCTCCAAGCCAAATTTGACCACTCCTAGATTCTTCTAGGGCTAATAAATACCCTTTGGGACCCATGGATTTTTAAGATTATTCTTCTGTGACAGTCTTGTCAGACCTTTGAAAAGTCTAAAGTAGTGACCCTTGTTGTCTTTGATAGACAAGAGCTATGACTGGAGTTGCTTGTAACCCAATCCATGTGGTTTCTTTGTCAAATGCAATCTAAGATGTGCCTTAAAGCTAAACTCTTGGCACAAAACCAAATGCTGATTGTCATTTTTAGGTCAGAAACTTGCTTTACATGGGTATGCTAAGATGTAAATACTTGGCCAACAAATTCTGAATGCAAAGAGGCAGAACAAATGCATATACTTGAATTCTTGTATTACTTCGGAAATAACAAATCCACAAATTATTTAAAAAGCATAATGACATTTAAGAAGTATAGTTTCTCACGCATAGTTTCTCACTCTCTGGGTATATTTGATAAGGGGGTGTGGCATTTTGGTTGTAGAATATTCCAAATATATCTGACTGTTTTTTGTGTGCGTAAAAGGCACACTGCATACTCCCTGTGTGAGCAACATGAGATCAACACTTTTAAATATTCATTGAGAAGAATTTAATAATGAAGTAACTTCCACCTACCGTGTGCCACCACGTTGTATCAAATTGCCAACATTCACTCTGCAGTCTCAAATGACCACACAAAAAACATCCCAGTGTTCAAACACAAAACACACACACACACACACACACACACACACACACACACACAGACACAGACACACACACACA
>CAIGQW010005633.1:2153758-2165214 GCA_903798125.1 Danio choprae | reverse complement strand
ACACACACACACACACACACACACACACACACACACACACACACGTGTTATGTATTATGCACATGTATTATGTATTATACTCAAATATGTTCAATATCTCATTAGTCAAAGACTAAGAGTTTTGGCTAATTCCACAGAAGGTTATCTCTCAGTTTGTTTAGTTGTACAACATACTTCTCATAAATCAACTGCCCATTACTTTTCCCACACTCTCTGCAGGAAATGGACAGTCTGAGAGCCCGGATTGCTCAAGAGGATGTCAATGTGGAGGTGGATGCGGCCCGTGGGCCAGAGCTGGGGACTGTCCTCTCCGATCTCAGGTCTCAGTATGAAGGCATTGTCCAGAAGAACAAGGAGGAAGCTGAGAGCTGGTACCGTAAAAAGGTTTGTGGTCTCAGGGGAACAGGGTCAGAACCAGTACCATGGCTGCCAGCCCCCATTAAGACTATCCCGGACCCAGATCACATTTCACTTACAATAACACCTTCATACAGCTATGTGTTTTTTGACATGCACAAGAAAACCAGGGTAATGTGGGCATGGTATTCATGTTGCTAAAAGGTTTTTAGGATTATTATACATTGCAATGTTTTCTGTGTTAATCATGATATTTTCTATCCATAGCATGGTATATTGTAAGCTAAAACATGGTCTTTATAGGGTACATAAAGAACATTTTGACCAGGAACTATGGTAATATGATGATATTTTTAGGAAATGGATGGTATTTGCATATGATACTTCAAAAATACAGTGGTTTTTAATATTAGACCACACTATTTTCACAGACTACTGAACCACACTGGTACAGATGGTATTTGCATGCTACTATATGGAACCATGGTTTTTCAAAACTAAATTGAAAGATAGTATTAATAGGGTAAAGCAAGATGCTAAAAATACTTCTGGTACAACGATGAAACCAATATATTTTTGGTAATTAATAATATTATTCCACACTACTTTTGTGGACTTTTTAACCATGGTATTTTCAAAGTATTTGCATATTACTATAAATACTTTTTGGGACATTACTTTTTGTGTATAAAACCAACATATTTTAAAATATGATTTGAAAATACCATTGCTTTACAACATTATTATTGCTGTTTTAGGACAAGTACACTGTTAATACCAGGTTATGTATTACCATTATTACCAGTATTACTAGTATTACCAGGTAGTGTAAACATGATATTTACATTACTAAATAGTTACAGTAAGTATTTACCCACCATTATTTGCCTATTTTACCATGGTAATACAATTATATTTTTGAGGAAGTGGAACCGTGGTTTTTACTTAAGGTACTTCAAAAAGGTACATGATATACACTGTAGTATCTTTATAGCAAATATTAAGGTGATATCATTATAGATAAGTAAAACACCTATTGCAATACTTTCTTCAATTTCATAGTGGTCTTTCATACAGAACACTTGTGTAACCCATCAACTTTATATATGTGTGTATTTAGTTGGAAACGGTGCAGATGCAGGTGCGTGAGAGCAATGAAGCCCTAAGAGGATCTCAGAGTGAACTCACCGAGAGGCAGCGCTTTCTGCAAACCCTGGAAGTGGAACTGGAGAGCCTTCATAAACAGGTCAGAACCAGGCAGGAGGAACCTTTTAGCGACCATTTCTGTTCTCTGAGTGAACTTTGAAAGCCTCGGCCAATGCAGATACAATTACAGCTTAGCACTGGAAAGTAAAACCCTGCCCTTTATGTCAAAGCTATTTGAATGACCCAGGCCATAAATGCTCCATCACATGCCTGCACTTACTTTCACCAGTCAAATGTGAGCGGCAGGAAGCACAGACACAGTTTGTTGTCGGATTATGTCAGTAAAAAGGGGTCAGTTGAGACCTTACTAAAAGTGGTAGGGTTTTAGATCTCCAATAGAGACGTTTTTCTATCAGGTTTGCTTGTTTTTCATGACCTTCCGGGCTCATGCCAGTGAAAGATCAGTTCCAGCATCTCAGATGTATTTACTATCAACAGGTCACTCTTGTGTAAATAAGCCAAGATGTAAATTCACATAGTAGGGGTCATTACATAATGGATATATGCTGGTACAGCTATTTTAAGGTTGCAAGTAGATGCACTGTACCTTTAAATACTCTAAAATTAAAAAAATAATAATAATAATTACTCTAAAATTTCTCACCCTTCTTCAAACCTTCACATTTCTTTCAAACCTGCTTTTTCTGTTGAACACAAATATATATTTTGAAGAAAGCTGGAAACCTTTAACTTTTGATTTATATAATATTTGTTTTTCCTACTATAGCTTGATTAGTAGTCTGTAAGGGTTCATATGCATGTGTGCAGTATTCAAAGAAGCCTCATTGTCTGAGCAGTTCAGCTTATCACCAACTGGTGGTTGGCAGTTTAAACATGATTACATGTAAAATAGATGGGTTAAGACTGAGTAGCTTACTTGTGGGGACATTTGGTCCCCAATGTAATGAATACAAGGAGCGCGTACACACACACAGGCACACACGCACACACACACACACACACACACACACACACACACACACACTAGCCCCTACCATAACTTTAACCACCACAATTGAGTGCCTAACTTTAACCTTTACCCTAAACTTAACCTTAACCTGGTTTTAAACTTGAACCTAAAACCAAATGTTAATCCTCAAACTGCCCTTTAAAGGGGTGCCAGAAAATGAGGAACGGCCTAAACATTTTCCCTTTACTTATTCTAATGGTATAAAAATCAAATTGGCTCTTACAAAGATAGTTGTATAAGTACACACAGACAAACCCTTATAGGGTTCAAACGAAGAGCATTATTTTGTTTAATTTGATATTTTGTTTGTTTTTGTTTTGACTTTTTGGATCATAGAGGGGGAGGACAGGTAATGATTGTATCCAGAAATGTATTACAAATCCAATGTGTATCTACCATCAATGTTTGATGTATTAAATGGATAGTTCACCCAAAACTGAACATTCTGTCATCATTTATTCAACCTTTACTTGTTCCAAACCTGTTTGACATTCCTGTTGAACAATGAAGAAGATATTTTGAAGAAAGAATATTTTGTTCAACAGAATAAATAAACTCATAAAGGTTTGGAACCGCTTGATGGTGAGTACATTTAAATTTTTGGTTGAACTATCCCTTTATCGTGCCTTGAAAAAGCATTGAGTAGCCAGACAGATTGGAGAAAGCCTGGACTTTTTAAATACATTTCCACTGCCCATAGGCAGCCTGACAGACATACAAAGCAACCAATCACAGATTTTTTTGTTCAGTATCATATTAAACACTGTATATTCCTAAAATAACAGATTTATGTGTCAAACTCTAAGCTACAAATCCCAAAAGTTCAGCGGTGGTCCATTGATGTGGTGTCTGAAGCATCAACTAACAAATTCCCCTTAAACCTCTCTTTCACAGGTGGCGGCTCTGGAGGGTAACCTGAGTGAGACAGGGCAGAAATACACCCTAGAGATGGAGCGTCTGCAGGCCACCCTGGCCCAGCTGGAGGACAGCCTGTCTCAGCTGCGTCTGGACATGCAGCGCATCAAGACTGACTACGAGCAGCTCCTGCGCATCAAGCAGAACCTGGAGATGGAGATCGCCACCTACAGGAGGCTGCTGGAGGGCGAGGAGACGTGAGTGACTCTTTTAGCGCAATTCTTCATTATTTACTCAGTGTAACGTCATCCCTATCTCCACACACTGATATGGGTGTCTGGGGTTTTCACAGCTTAATGATTGTTTTGATACTTACGTCATGTTTTTATATTCTTTTTTTAACAGGGTTAAAGAGATTCCTCCACCACCCAAGAGTGAGTTCTCATCCATTCTCAATGTGTCACTTGTTGGATTCAGCAAACACTAGATCAAATATGCACAAACTAAACTTGCTTCTAACAAACATTTGACTAGAACTGCATATTGCATTAACCGAATGTAAAAACTGTAACATCTCATTATCTTAATGGGATAGTTTTTAGTTGTGAAATTTGCTTTTAATTCACTCAATTTAATCTAATATGTAGGTGACTTTTTTTTTTTCCTCATTAGAACATTAAAGAAGATTTTTAGCTGAATCCGTGGTCCTTGGTGATTCATAAAATGCAAGTCCACTTCGGTTATCAGCACTTTGAGAGTAAAAAATACAACTAAAACAGGCAAAACAAAATTAATACCTGTTCCTCCTGAAGGTCTTATAAAGCAAAACAACAACAACAAGCTGTACATTTTTTACTAACCCTCTGTGTTCTGTGGGTTTGCTTTTTGTGTGTGTGTGTTTTTTTCTTTTTCTTCTTTGGTTCAATTTTGACATGCTATGACAGCTTCTTTGGTTATTTATAAATATGTTAATGGGTAAAGTGTGATTAGCACACTGTATGAAACACAAACTGTGCTAAAATAATATTTAATCCATGGTCTGATGAAATTATTGATTCTGACTGGCTGGAAGGTGTGCAATAAAATTGTTTAATGCACAAGTAGTTCCAGTCAGTTTTGATCACATTTTGAAATATTTGCTCTTCCCTCAAACATTAGATGTAACCATAGTAACTATTTTCTTACTTTGTACATGCTCAAAAATAGTTGCAAAGAGGTAGCAAACACAGAGGTAGTTACTATGAGCTATTAGATTGCCCGTAGCGTTTACATGCACACACATACACACACAATTTATCTCACACATGCTCTCTCTGTCTGCCTGTAAATGATAATTCAGATCTGGGAGATCTAATGTGTCATGACTGATGAAAATTCATTCGAATATTGCACTGTAGCAATGCCAGTTACAGCTATCATTTGGCAAATGACCATATAGTAAGTGGATAAATCAAAGCATTGCCATGCATTTGGATTTTGGATGTTAAATACACCTGCTGTGTGTCAGGTGGTTCTTTATAAAATCGTTGAATGCATGGAAACCATTGATTATTGCTTGCATAAACTGCACTTATTGTAAAAAAAATATTGTTGAGAAATGAACGGATAAGAGTGGCTAGTAAAAAAGATATATTTTTAAGTCAAATAAATAAGGCTAGAGAAAGCTTTTGTTGTCTGAATGAGGAAGGCTAGAGGTGTTACTATAAAAATTATGTATAAATGACTTATGTATAAATAAGTGCACTCATTGACTTTAAAGTGTTACGTTGATTTAACTTTTGTGAGCCACCTTTTTGTTAGAAAGGCTTGAGGGTCAGTGTCAAAAATTTGATGGTGAGTTTCAGCATCCCCTAATGGGCCCATCAATATGAAAACTGACTGAGGCAGGTAAAGGAAATTAAGATAGTGGGTTTCTTTGTTGTTGTTTTTGTTGTTGTTTATTTATTGCACTGTTTACAATGTAATAAACACACTGACCTAAAAACAGAGACCTTCTGAACACAGAAAGTCACACACCTTTGTGCCATTCTTCGAAACTGTAAATACAAATGAACCATACCTGCCATTTCCAGTGGGTTTGCGGCTTTTTTTTACCATAGACTGAAGAAAAAAAGTGGCCAACAGCAAATTCACCATATGTTGATGTAGAATATCTGTCTAATATGCAGCTTGCTGATGCTGACTTCTGTCAATATGCATTTATGATCCTTTGCAGTTTCCCTAAAGACATGAGCAGTTGGCAAATACTAATACTGATATTGCCCACCCATAACAAAAATGTTAATTTCACACAGTGCATGAACAACATTTAATATTGTACATAAAATGTGAAATGTTTCCTTGAACCACACAACCAGTCATAAGTGGCAATTTTGGGAAATTGAGATTGAGATCAGCTGAAATCTGAATTAATAAGCTTTCCATTTATGTTTGGATGTGGCAAAATTTGGCTGAGATATAAGCATTTGTAAACCTGAAATCTGAGGCAAAATAAAATACAGAGAAAATCATTTTTAAGGTTGTCTAAATTATGTGCTTAGCAATAGATATTATTTATCACAAATTGAGTTTTGATATACAGAATTTGTGGCCTCACGGTGGCGCAGTGGATAGCACGTTCGCCTCACAGCAAGAAGGTCGCTGGTTCGAGCCTCGGTTGCCGTGGGTTTCCTCCGGGTGCTCCGGTTTCCCCCACAAGTCCAAAGACATACAGTATAGGTGAATTGGGTAAACTAAATTGTCCATAGTGTATGAGTGTGAATGGGTGTGTATGGATGTTTCCCAGAGATGGGTTGCCGCTGGAAGGGCATCCGCTGCGTAAAACATATGCTGGATAAATTGGCGGTTCATTCTGCTGTGGCGACCCCAGATTAATAAAGGGACTAAGCCGAAATGAAAATAAATGAATGAATATACAGAATTTATTTAAAGAAGGAAATTTACAAAACGTCATCATCTTTTTGCCATCAAAGAAAAATCTATAGTTATGACTTATATAGTGTATTTTTGGCTATTGCCAAAAATATACCTGCGCAACATAAGACTTTGTGGTTCAGGGTCACAATTTACTAACACATTATAAACATATGTTTGTTCAGAAATTCACTAACACAGTAAACACAATAGTCGAAAATTCATATTATGTTCATATCATATTAGATATAATAATGTACAGTGGCTACCAGCATACATATTTTAACATGAATTACTCCATTTCAGACAATAAATTTTGGGAAAACCCTAACTAGCTTTATGATAAATATTGTAAATAATGTAAGCGAGAATCAATGACTTCTTAGTTTATGACACAATGTGACCGTTTTCTTGTTCAAATGATTTATTTATTTTACAAAAACACAATTTTTACACCATAGACACTAATAAAAGTAAACCTCTTACCCTTTTCTTATTAGTATCTGTTCAACTAAACATATTTTAAGTTCTTTTCACTGTCACTAGGAAAAAAATGAGTAAAACCAGATTTTGTGGACCAAACAGGGTTAATTTAGTCTTGCCTGTGTATATTTTTTTGATATTCAAAGTGCCTGCATCACCACAGACTACAGTCTCCAGAAAAATATCACATATTTTGGTTAGAAATTAACAGCTATTTTTTATTTTGTGTGACACAACATTAAATTTGACATTATACCAGAACAATTCTAGAAAATAATGCATGTTTATATTAACATGCACACAGAAGAAATACACAAATGTGAAACTAAATATATGAAATTTATTTCATATATATTTATCATTTTTAAAGACTTAAAGATTTTTAATTTTTACATTTTTCAAAGTTTTCAATGCAAATAAAACTCATTATCAGAGTACTTTCTAACATTTGCCGTTTTAAAATAAAAAGTCAACATATGAGTGAAATTATGACAATAATTCAGAATAACAGATATATTTATCTAAAAATGAAACAACTAAATATTCAAACCTCTCCTTATGAAAATGAATATAAAATAATAAGTGATCAGTAGCCTACTAGAATTTATTATATTCTAAATAGTTAAGCTGACCAATGGATAAAAACCTAGTAATGGAAAGGATAGTGGCAAAGTATAAAGATTATGATTCCTTTAATACTTTGCTAAATGATTTACACTCTAAACATGGCTGACAGAATATTTTGCTACTGTATATGAACTATTGTTACACTGAATGGCATTCAGTGTGCAGCTTCTGTAAATCACAGTCAAGATGTATTTGTAAATTCGTGAAATCCTCTATCCCAAATTTAAGCAGGAGTGACACAAATGTCCTCCGTCCTGTAGAATCCGCTGTTCAGGCCAGCACTGATGCTTGATGCTTAAGTATAATTTAAGCCGTGGTCTTGAACTGTTGTGTAAACAGAGCTCCGATATCAGCCCGTGGCTTTGGAATGTCCTGGATCTTCTCACCTGAGCTCCATACTGAAAACTAATGACACATTAAACAGTGCCAAACAGAGCAGCTTCTCATAAACCAGCATACAGTCCAGTGTCTGTTTCTTGGAGAGGAATGTGACGTATCGCTAACATCTCTCCCTCTCTGTCTTTCTGTCCGCAGAAGAGCCTGACGTTCGTACCCGCAAGATAGTAAAGGTGGTAACGCAAACCATGATCAATGGCAAAGTCGTAGACGAATCCAGCGAAGTCGAACAGATTGAGGAGACAAAGAAGTAAAACAAGAACAAGACTGTCTGTGTGATTCTCCATATAAAAGCCTCTATTGTCCATTTAGAAGCTGCATTACCTTTTGGCCCCAGCGGGCCCCTGATTTTTGTTTCATTCCGAGTCTTTCAAAGAGATCGTCTTTCCTTTCTCAAGCAACAAAAAGAGCTGAAATTACTAGGAAAGCCATCAGATTTAGAGCTGAAACTGAAGAAGAAACAAGTGACAAGTGTTCCTGTTATTGCATTTAGGCACTTGTCAGACCAAATTCTTTCTGCATGCAATATTTATTTCTCAATAGTGTAGCGTGAGAATGAGATTATTTACTTAAGAGTTTGCTTCTCTGTCATTGTTTTCAATCTGTACCCATATTAAAAACTACTCCATGCAAACTGCATTTGTTGTGACTCTTGATGACTTATTTAAGTCTACTTAATGAAATGTATTGTATTTATTATACATTTAATAACTTGGTTAAAAAGTCTAGGTCACACTTTATTTTGATGGTTCATTTTTTGAATTTAAGTAACATTGCATCTACATGCCAACTAATTCTCATTAGATTATAAGTAGACTGTTTGGTTAGGGTTGGATTTAGGGTTAGGGGTAGTGTAAGTTGACATGTACTTGCAAAGTTTCTTATAGTCAGTTAAAAATCTGTTGAAGGAGCAGTATCAACAGATATTAAGCAGACAGACTACTAATATTCAAATGTACCATCAAAATAAAGTGTTACCAAAGTCTATAATTAGAAGACAAAATATTACTTTTGGTTGGACATCTGATTATAATTAACAGATCGTTTTCATTTATTTCATACACATTTTGATACTCATGATTTTACATGTGAATTGTTGAATTATGGTGAGAATGTTGCGACTTTTGGACATTTTTGTTAAATTTCAAATCAGTGAAGCTGACATACGGAGCTGTTTTAGTCATGTAAAGGTTAAAGTAGATGCCTATTTGAAGTTCATATGATTGTTTAGGATCTTGATGACTTAACTGGGTTAAATTTATTAACGGTAATGTAAATGAACACAGTTTTTACCTTGTCAAAAGCACCTCAGGTTCACAGCGACACGATTTGGTGCTTGTCTCTTTAAATGATAATGAGCTGCTCCCACAAGCTAGCGATCCTTTCTTGTGGTAGCAAAAGCTCCTTAGCACACATATTGCACTTAGCCAAGCACTGCATTACTGGAGCATCTAGGGTGCTTATAATCATCGTGTTTAATCGCATATAGTTTATACCTGCTTGACATTGCAGCCTGACATTATCATTGTAAAATCTATTCAGACAAACATCTGAAATGTTACGTTTTAACATTTTTTTAATGTTACAAAATGATACTTAGATATATAATATTAAAATAGCTGTACAGTCTGTACTGGTTAGTGTTATAACCACAACACCACAGTAGCCAATGTTCCATCTTAAAATGAAGAGAATTATTTCAAAGTTCACAAAAAAGTGAAAAAATCCCAAATGCAAATTAGGTGCATTTCTATTAGAGTGGCTTAGAGGTGCATTTGTTAGAGTGGCTGACTATAGTATTGGTATCCAAGTAACCAAGAGTAAACAAGGCAACTTTGGAAACTATTACACTATGCTATTCGAACCGGGGCCAGACGCATTTCCCGGGTTGTTTGACAAGTGTGAGCGATCCGAATTGGGCCCAGGCGCGATTCAGTTGGCCGGCCCTGGCCCGGTTCGGAAGAGGTGTGCCAGAGCGCGGTTCTGTTGGGCTTTGGCGAGGTACGCTTGTGGTGTGAGTGAAAAGCGTGCCTGAGCCCGAAACTGAAGACACAACATCACATTTAAGGGACTGTTTCATATGGATTTATTAATCATTCTTACTTTTCAATGAATGCAAACTGTCATAGTTTATTAAAGATGCAAACCCCTCGCTGAACGTCAGCTGCCACCTTCAGCAAACCTCCTAATACCTGCAGCACGAGGACTTATATGATCATTTATGAGCGTCAAAAGTGGTGGATCTGTTCCACAAAATATCCCAAACGACTAAAAAGAATACAAAACGATATAACTAAAGCAATGTCCACTGTGCTGAGTGAGAGCGCTTCTCTCTGTTAAACTGAACAGTCGCATCATCAATGATGTAAGCGTGCCAGTTCGGAAGGCAAAATGCAATGTGAGTGCAGTCCAAGGGGGAGAGGGGAGGGGGGACAAGCGTGCTTTGGCACAGTACAAGGCAACTGTACCTAATGTGAGGACTTCCTTTGTCACGTGGGTGTAATGTTCGCTTTGTCAGAGTTTAAAATTTGGCAAATGTGTTTCCATCTCCCATTATTTGCATAACCCCCTTTTCACTTCAAGGCATCTCAAGTAAGCGTAAAAACCTAACCTGTTTAAAAAACGTTTTCAAAAAAATAATTTTACACTTTTTAATAATTTTTTTTAATTAAGGAATTTGCCATTTTTATCACTTGTTTCTCATACAATACTTATAAATGTGCATTTACACAGGGTGATGGAAACCCAGCTACTGACAAACATAGCTCTGCACATGAGAGGATGATTATTTACTATCTATAACCAAAATAAACAAACATAAAATAAATGTATGTATTTAAAAAATCAAGGTAAGGAAGAGGCCAGGCCCTGATCATATTAGCGAAAGAGTGTTAAGAAATTGTGCAGATCAATTTTAAGGGATTTATTCGTTTAGTTTGAATAAATTAATTCAAAAGTCTTTCCGGCGCTGGCATGCCCCAGCACACAAGTTGTTGCTAGGAGATGAGCTCCCAATGCAAGCTAATAAACATGTTATTTTCCCACATACACACGTCTCCATTCTTTTTTAACAAATTACAGAAGGTAAAAATTATTTTACACATTTTTATTGATTTTTCTTCTGCTTTTAGTTTCGTTCAGCCCCATATTCTACCATAAAAGAATTGATGACATTTTTTAAATATTGTGTGATGGTTGTTGTTTTTTCTTTCTTTCACTGGTAGATTCCAAAGAATAAACATTAATGAGCTTGTGTCCAATGCATTGTTGTCTTCTACCGGGGTTGTGTTTTGTCCCCTCATTTGCTTTATTTTGATACTGATGATTGGACTAATTTTTCCAGTGCTGGGTTGTGGCTAAAAACACATACCAGAGTAATTGGTGGTTCATTCCGCTGTGGCGATCACTGATAAATCAGGGACTTAGCAAAAGGATAGTGAGTGATTGAGTGAGTAATTTGATTGATCGTTTTTATTTTATTTTTCTTCAAATAGTTTGTTTTAAATATAAAACAGTATTAAGTAGTATCTCCCTCCCCCCCACACACACATAAGAAAAAAGATTATCCATTGTGTACTGAATTTCCAGTGCAAATAAAACAGATAATAATAATAATAATAATAATAATAATAATAATAATAATAATAAT
>CAIGQW010005633.1:2138562-2153748 GCA_903798125.1 Danio choprae | reverse complement strand
TAATAATAATAATAATAATAATAATAATAATAATAATAATAATAATATTAATAATAATTCATTTGTACCCACTGCATTTATGTTAACTAAAGTTAAGTTAAGCTAAGTTAAGTTGACCCCTTAACTGTTACCCCACATTTTGAATTCACACTTGAAAATTATAGATGATATGTGAATATTTTGGGTGTGGTGTCGCCTCACAGCAAGAAGGTCGCTGGTTCAAGCCTCGACTGGGTTAGTTGGCATTTCTGTGTGGAGTTTGCATGTTCTCGCCGTGTTCGCGTAGGTTTCCTCCGGGTGCTTTGGTTCCCCCCCACAAGTCCAAAGACATGCGCTATAGGTGAATTGGGTAAGCTAAATTGTCCGTAGTGTATATGTGTGAATGAGAGTGTATGGGTGTTTCCCAGTGATGGGTTGCAGCCGGAAGGGAATCCGCTGCGTAAAACATATGCTGGATAAGTTGGCAGTTCATTCCGCTGTTGTGACCCCTGATTAATAAAGGGACTAAGCCAAAAAGAAAATGAATGAATATTTTATATTCAGGCTTATAAGTTCAGGCTTATAAAATAAATGTGTACAGGAAAAACAGTTAAGTTAAATTAACCCCTTCTTCTCATTCTTCCCAATCACACATCCATGAAAGATAGTAACCTGGAGGACAAGACAAACAGGCAACATATGCATAATAAAATAAGCCATATATTCAGAGCCATATGAGAACAATTTTAGAGTTAATTAAAGAACCTTTCAATGAACTTAATAAACTTAATGGATGGATGAATGAATGAATGAATGAATGAATGAATTCTTAAATGAACCACATTGTCAATAATCTAAAGAGTTTTTTCCACTATAAAAAAACCTTTTGTTGAACGAAAGTTTTCCATATCAAAGGTTTTCATCAATGCCAATAAAGAGCCTTTTTTTTAAAGAGTGTATTGTGACAAGTGCTAATGGTAAAGGAAAATGCTTTAATGTAACAATACCTGTGTGTTTAGATGCACTTTGCAAACCAAAGTCACTTTTAAATTATACGATTTGAATGTAAAACATGTAAATTAAGTTCTTGGTTCACATCAGGACAACAAAGCTATTCTTTTATCAAAGTTTACTGTATTGCTGTACTACTTGACATTTACTGTTGTACTGTTTTTACTATAAAGATTTTAAGATATGATCTCGGAGGCATTTATGTGATAAAATGACTCTTTTTATATTCGTTGTACTGTTTTAGGATTAGAGTTTCTGAGATTTATGCTCAAACATCTTTAACTGTTGACGCCGTCCTGGTTGTCTTCATCTTCTACTAAATGCTCTCATTGAGATGATTGGATCTGTTGGCTAGTGAAGGCAGTGGAGGACAGACTGGTGAGGATTGAAGAGGCGTTTGGCATTTGGGGCGTCTGGAGACTCCAGCAATCTGAACTGATCCCTGCTCAGATCTGTCAGTGGAGAACAAGAGGATGTTCACTAAGAAGTCCTGAGAAACCCATCCTGAATTAATTTAGAAGGCTGAATTAGAAATGTCTGTTCAATGACTGACATCCATACTTACTTTTATTTTGTTTGTTTTTACATTGTTTTGAGTTTGCATGTTCTCCCCGTGTTGGCGTGGGTTTCTTCCGGGTGCTGCGGTTTCCCCCACAAGTCCAAAGACATGCGGTATAGGTGAATTGGGTAAGCTACATTGTCCGTAGTGTATGTGTGTAATTGGGTGTGTGTGGATGTTTTTACTTTTTTTTTAATGTTTAAAAATGTGTAATATCATGTATTATTTTAAATCATCTTTTATATTTATTTATTTCGTAAAATGGCATTTCTTTATCTAATTTGCTGCTGTAGTGTAAACATTTTTTCTCATTTTCCCTTAATACAGTAAGCAGAAATTATCACAGTCACCAGCGATCCAACCTGTGCAGATCGCTGGTAAACACACAGTATTGTAAACAACTACAAATTCGCTGTTACATGGACTACAGATCCAGTCATGCACCACACACACACACACACACACACACACACACACACACCTGTTCCTGATCCTGATTGATTGCAAACACACAGCCGGAGGATTGTCAAAGACTGATTACAAGGACTATATACACAGCACACACGCACACTTCTTAGTCTTGTTATCTGTGACATTACAACGTGTTTGTTTGTTTGTTTGGTTTTCATTGTTTGCGGCATTCCTTTTTGACCATCTGCATGTTCTTTGACTACGACTCTGGATTTGCATGTATACATCTGCTTGTCCCTGTGTTGACCATTGACTACTCTTAATAAACCTGCATTTGGATCCGCACTCCTTTGTCCAGCGTCACTTCACGCTACAGAAATAAATAAATGCATCAAGTAATTCTGGTACTTTAATTTGTAATAATAAATCTCAATTTAGGCATGTTAGTTTTACTTCCTGTAATTAAAAAAACTATTCTTTTTTTAAATTCTACATTTTTAAAAAAAATTATAAATAAGTTTTTAAATATGTTTTATTTACGTTATATTCAATATTTAATTTTGTTTTACTTTCCACAAACTTAGATTAGATTCAAAGATTGAGCCCTTCCAAGTGGAACACACTGTTAGACACTAAATTACCCTGCGCAGAATCTGGGGGCTCGAAGTGCCAGTTATATCTTTCTTAATCCTTAATTCCGAAGGGTCTTTAAAAATGGCCAGTTTTGAGCTCTTCGGGTAAGAATGACACTTCAATATAGCGGCCATGATAGTTTTCACTCCGAAGTGCCCTTCAAAGGGCAGTGTATCCCATTTGGAACACACCAACAATCTAAATAAAGTAATTCAATCTTGTCAAGCTCCTCCCCCTCCACTACGTGAACAAAACTGTGCCTGTTGAGTGCATGAAGTGTCCAACATCCCTCACTTTTTTTTATTGGCCAAATATGAACATCGTCTGAGATTTTAAAGTGTATTTATTCTTTTTAGAAATTTGAATGTGAATGCACTACTAACACTGTTTATACAAAAAGGCATAGAATATTCAACAAATATGGAATTTAGGATGCAACTCTTGGCAACCACACAACCTCAACAACCTTTAAATCATAACAATGAGTTTGTTCAACACAATCTCAATCTCGTATGAATGTGTACAATATCATTTGTGCATCTTAGTATGATTTGTTCATCCCCCAAATGCCTGTTGGGTTTAGGATTGGGGTTTTGCTCATTTTAAAAATCAAACATATTCATATGAATTAAATCTTATGAATTTGCGTGAAATAGTCTCTTTTCTGACAATATGTAAAACAGTTATGTTTCCTCATGAGATTGGGCTCTTTTGTTTGAGGGTACATTATTCCATTTCCATGCGATAATAACACCAGTAATCCCTTTTCTTGGAAATGGACAGTGTGTGGGAAAAATAAAACTGGATCATGTCATCTCACTCTGCTGCTTGCAGTCATTTTGTTATTCCTCATACTGAAAGATCTCAATGGCAACTAATCAGGCTCAAAAATGATCAGCGCAATTATGACAAGAAGGCGTTCTTGTTTCTTTTGAAGGGACCTCCATTCTTTCATGGAAATATGACTCTAGTAGAGGGGATTTGTAGGAATAAGGTGAATGTTGAACTTCCCTGACACACCCTGGACCTAAAACACACAAATTGACATGCAGGATGCCTCAAAAAGCTCTTTACACATCTGTCAAACTCCTCCATCTACAAACAACTTGTCAGTTCCCTACTTAACACTGGGATTTTTGCAGATATGACACTAATGTTTACTTCTTTGGATTGATATATCTGTATGCTAAAGCTAGCACATGCTTACTGTGGGGAAAGGGCAAATGCAAACACGTTAAAGAGACAGTTTCCCCGTCAAAAAGTACCTCATTTACGCTCTCTCGTGTGGCTTTAAACTGTTATGAGTTTCTTTCTTCTGTTGAACATAAAAGAAGATAATTTGAAAAATCCTCGTTGTTTACACCCATCAACTCCCATAGTAGAAAAAAAATGTACGTGAAAGTCAATGGGTCCCAGCAACCAGCATTTTTCAGAATATCTTCTTTTGTGTTCAAGAGAATAAAGAAAGAAAAATAGGTTTTGAACAAGTAAAGAGTGAGTAAATGATGACAGAAATTTCACATTTTGAACTATTGCTTTAAGCAAAAAGCATAATGAATAAGTACACTATCTAGGCCTAATGATACATTTGCAAGAAGAAAATACTGGGTCATAAGCATGAATGACATGCACATTATAGGGCTGAGATGTACTTGGTCACACAACTTCCCATGGTGATTTTAGCAAATAGCTATGAACAGAATCATTATTATTATTTAAACCTTTGTAAATTCTTTGCCATTGTAATACAATTTGAGGGTATTTCTGTATAATAAGGTAGACTCTTTCTCAAACTATAAAATAACATCCATTATACATCCATTCATTCATTTTCTTTTCGGGTTAGTCCCTTTATTAATCTGGGGTCGCCACAGCGGAATGAACCACCAACTTATACAGCACATATTTTTACGCAGTGCATGCCCTTCCAGCTGCAACCCATCACTGGGAAACATCCATACACACTCACACTCATGGACAATTTAGCTTACCCAATTCACTTATAGCGCATGTCTTTGGAATTGTGGGGGAAACTGGAGCACCCGGAGGAAACCCACGCAAACACGGGGAGAACATGCAAACTCCACACAGAAATGCAAACTGACCCAATCGGGGATGGAACCAGCGACCTTCTTGCTGTGAGGCAATTGTGCTAGCCACTGCGCCACTGTGCTGCCTTGATCAATAATACAATAAAATAGTAATACTGAGGAACAGTATTAGAATGGTATTACAGTTTAAAATAACAGATTTTCAGTACTTTCTGTCTTTACTATAGTAACTAATCATATTTACAATGTTTTTCGTTTTCACACACATCCCCATTACCCCTCATTGAAATTCCTTTCACACTGGTTGGCATGTCTGCTTATTTTATATTATTTTATTTTCCCACCTTATCTGTGTTTATCACCTTTTCTCCATTTATTAGTTCATTCATTCATTCATTTTCTTTTCGGCTTAGTCCCTTTATTAATCAGGGGTCGCCACAGCGGAATGAACCGCCAACTTATCCAGCACATATTTTACGCAGCGGATGCCCTTCCAGCTGCAACCCATCACTGGGAAACATCCATACACACTCATTCACACACATACACTATGGTCAATTTACTGAATTAAATTAAAATTACCCAATTAACCTATAGCGCATGTCTTTGGACTTGTGGGTGAAACCGGAGCACCCGGAGGAAACCCACGCCAACACAGGGAGAACATGCAAACTCCACACAGAAACACCAACTGACCCAGCTGAGGCTCGAACCAGCGACCTTCTTGCTATGAGGCGAACGTGCTACCCACTGCGCCACCGTGAGGCCCCATTTATTAGTTATTTTAATCAATACTATGCTGCAGGGATGTATTTCCAGATGATTTTTTTAAAAATAAAAAATCGGATATAGACCACTTCATGTTTGCGCTTTAATGCTTATGTTTTATCAGATGTCTATGCGTATACATTATCTAATGAAAGCATAGCTGTATTTATAGTACAGGGGCTGAATCGAATCTGATTGGTTAACAGAGTACATGTTTCAACCAGATATCAGAACTGGACAAGCGAATCTTTAAAAACTGTCTGTAGTTCTCACTGCATTGGGTTTGACTGACATTGCTATAAATTTTTGCTAGTGCAGATTCACTTACATTTGATGCTTGGAACGTGTTCATTTAAGGCCTTGTTTGTAACTAGCAAGCAGCATGGAATATCATTCCACTGCTATGCTAATGACACCCAACTTTATTTTAGGACTAACCCATGTACTTCAGCTGCCCTGTCATCTTCCACCTTGACCATCTGTTTGGAGTTTTAAGAAACAGAAGTGACTGAGTCCAAATTTCTTACACTTAAACAGCTCAAATACTGACGCCATTTTAATAGGTACCCAACACCAGGTCCAGACATCAGTTATTTCCAGCATTACTTTCTCTGGTTAGAATATTCCACTCTCAAATCCAGTTACCAATGTTTTTTAGTGTTTTAATTGATTCTCATCTGGCCTTTTAGGCTTACGTTAATTATCTGTACAAGATTCCATTTTTCCATCTTGTGAATATTGCTAGACTTACCTGGACTATTGGATCGCTGGACAATTGATTGACTATTATAAAGCTGGAATTTTGCTGAAGTATTGTAATGCTCTTCTCATCAGGATTCCTGACAAAACTACAGAAAAAAAGTCTACAGAAATTGGAGAATATTCAGAACCGTGCTACCAGGTGACACTGTTCTGTCCACGTCATCTGTTGTTATCGTCATGTGATCCCTTTGTCCTGTTTTTCCCGCCATCGTCAGTGTTAATTCATCCCACCTGTGTTCATCCCTGTATCTCATCTGTGTAATCATCTCCTCGTGTACTTATACCCTTCTGTCTGTGTCCTTCGTTGTACGGTATTGTCTTGTGTCAGCGTCGATGTCCCATCTGTCTGTTCCTTGTATCCAGTTTGTATCCAGTAAGTGTTGTGAATAAATCTGTCTTTTGTTAAATCTCGTGTACCTGTCTCATCATGTCCAGCGTCGAGTTGTTACATAATACCGGACCCAAAAGTAGCGGCGTGCTTTGCTCCGTTTTTCTTTTCATAGTCTTTTTCCCCATCAGTGTTTTATTTTTTCTCCCTTGTGTTTCCTTGGACCCCATCCACCTTCCCGTATGTCTTCACCTCCTGCTGGAGCAGAGGGAGAGCAGCCCTGAGGACCATGATCGAGCGACTGTGATCAGCTATCAAGGCGACGTGCTCTGTACGCCCATCATCTCTCGCAGAGCACGATCGTCCGAAGATGGTCCTCGGGGCAACATCGCCGCATATGTGGAGTGGACACTGGCGAGAAAAAGATCGCTACTCACCGCCTTCATGGAGGAAGATCTCGTCAGTGCCACTCCCGACCCAGTGACCAGCCAAGCAACATCATCCACCTGCAGGGAGCGCTTGCCAGAGCCCACCGCAGATGGAGAGCCACCCCCAGCGCATGAGCCATCGCCACCTAGAGTGACAGAGCGGAATCGTGCTGAGATGGAGGAGCTCGAGTCACCGTCTGACCAGGTGTGTGAGCCGGCAACACCGCTGAAAGGGGGAGTCCTGGCGGAAATCCGCGAGACCAGCAAGAGTCCCGCCCACCCCCCCTCTACAGATGGACAGCGGCTGGACACTGGGAGGCTTCTCATTGACTTCTGGGGCTCTTTTTATCTTCCGCTGTTTCCAGACAGCAAATCTTCCTATGAACTGTTTTCATACAGTTTTTTAATTCTCCTTCCAGAGGAAAACCCCAGCTCCAGAGTCATGAGTAGCTTCCCACGGTCCCCCAGAACTGCAGCCAGTCAGCCAGTTCCAGCACTGCTGCAGTCAGCCAGCCCCCCAGCTCGCCCTCTAGCTCCGGAAATGGAGCTCGCTTGTGGGTGCTACCTGCCAGCGTCGCCCTCTGGAGGGTGTCGCCCGGCGTCAGCTCCTGCAACCTCCGAGCTGCGGACTCCACCTCGGCCCTTCGACCCTACGGCTCCGCGTTGGCTCACTCCTCCCTCGTCTTCGGCGTTGGCCGTTCGCTCACCAGCTCCGCCAGGCTCCCTAGTCCCTCTGGCTCCACCTTGGTCAGTTGTCGCCCTTCCTACGCCTCTGGACTCCACTCCTCCGGCTGCACCTCGTCGCACCGTCCTACCGGCTGCATTGAGCTCCTCCTTCCCTCCAGCTACGCCTTGGTCCTCTGTTGCTCTGGTTCCGCCACAGGCTTCCGGAACCCTGCCATTGCCTTGCTCGGGTGAGCTGCCTGCTTCACCCGGCCCTCAGAGACCTCGGCGTCACCTTCGCCCTACGGCTCTCCGTCCCTTCCTTGGGCTCCACCGCCATCAGCGGCGTCTCCCTCGGTCGGCCGCCTGGAGTCGGCAGCCACTTCTCCTCCATGGTCCCTCCCTTCCTCGACTCCGCCCGGGGCCGTCCTTCTGGCTGTGTCCTGGGTCCTCCTGCTCCAGTTCCGTTCCTGCTTCTCCCTAAGACTCCTCCCTTGTACCCTCCCCTTCTACCCTCCTTCATTTTGTTGTTTCGTGTTGAAGGCGCGAGGACGCGCCTTCAAAAAGGGGGGGTACTGTCAGTGTTCTGTCCACGTCATCTGTTGTTAATGTCATGTGATCCCTTTGTCCTGTCTTTCCTGCCATCGTCAGTGTTAATTCATCCCACTTGTGTTCATCCCTGTGTCTCATCTGTGTAATCATCTCCTCGTGTACTTATACCCTTCTGTCTGTGTCCTTCGTTGTATGGTATTGTCTTGTGTCAGTGTCGATGTCCCATCTGCCTGTTCCTTGTATCCAGTTTGTATCCAGTATATGTTGTGAATAAATCCGTCTTTCGTTAAATCCCGTGTACCTGTCTCATCATGTCCAGCGTCGAGTTGTTACACCAGGATCCTGATGAGGGTATGCAAACATGATCACATAACTCTTAAAACCATTCATCAACTTCCTGTATCCTTCAGGAATAATTATAGAATATCCCTCCCAACCTATCAATGACTTCAATAGCAGGAAAAACAAATATATATTTAAATCAATGATAACTGTTTTCCAACATTTCTTAAAATATCTTCTTTTGTGTTAAAAGAAAGAAACTCAAACAGGTTTTTGACAAGTGAAGAGTGAGTAAATAATGACAGAATTTTCAGTTTTGGGTGAGCTACTCCTTTAAAGTGTTTTTTTACTGCATGGTATAGTGCGGTTGGTTGGTATGTTTTGGTACAGCTCATTTTTGGGTGCTTTTCAACTGCGTTTCATACCTAGTATCTGGTACTTTTTAAATACAAACTTGGATCGCCTCACAGAAGATTGTCATTGTCATTCTCACAGAAGATCGCAGATCCTCGGCTGGGTCAGTTGGCATTTCTGTGTGGAGTTTGCATGTTCTCCCCGTGTTCGCATGGGTTTCCTCTGGGTGCTCCAGTTTCCCCCACAAGTCCAAAGACATGTGAATTAATATAGGTGAATTGGGTAAGCTAAATTGTTACCCAATTGCTAAATTGTCCATAGTGTATGTGTGTGAATGAGTGAGTGTGGATGTTTCCCAGTGATGGGTTGCGGCTGGAAGGGCATCCGTGCTTAAAACATATGCTGGATAAGTTGGCGGTTCATTCCGCTGTGGCGACCCCAGATTAATAAAGGGACTAAGCCGAAAAGAAAATGAATGAATGAATGAATGAACTTGGATGAGGTTCCATGTGAGCTATCCTTTTACCAAAACCAAGACAATCATCAATATCAGCACCATTGAATTTGCGACACAAGACACCAAACTCAAACTTAAATAGTCATATTTCTGGTTAATATGGATGGTTTGCATGACTAAGGAGATTTTTTTACAACTGCAAGAAAAAGACAGCTGTTAGCAGCATTGTGGTCAGTAGAAGAGACCAGACATTCCTCTGGTTGGTAGCCGAGAAGCGAATTCATTAGAGGCAGCGCAACTATAGAGATTTAGGCAGTACCAAACAGTAGTGAAAGTGCAAACCAAGCCAAGCAAATCTGTACATACTGTAAGTGAGCCGAGTTGTACTGAACCATACTGTACCACACCAAACTGCATTGTGGAAAAGTGGCTTTAACGTGATCCATAGGTACTGGCTGAATGAACCCATGTTGCATAGCTTTTGAGTAAACAGATAAGCTAGCGAAACAAAAGGATGTGATATATCGAATACAAATCTGTGTATTCTTGTACAAGGCAGTGACATTTGAATACCTTGTTTTTGGTGAGCTTTCTCAACACATTCCATTACCTGTTCAGTCATCTGGTGAAGTGTACACAGTCTTTTGTAACAGTTGAAATGCATTTGACCACATGGGTTTTTGCAACAAAAACAACCCAATCAAATGGAAGCAGTTTAAAGCTAATTTACATCAATATTTAGCATCATCCAATTGTGACAGAATTGATTAAACCCACCTAAAGGTTTTATTCTGTCATCATTTACTCATCCTCTACTTGTTCCAAACCTGTTTGAGTTCATGTCTTCTTTTAAAGAGAAAATTAAGTTATTGTAATTAATGCTGTCTACAATAAATCCTTTAGAATATCTTATTTTGCATTTAACAGTAGAAAAAAAAATTAAGTTTAGAACCACTTGAGTGTGATTAACTGTGAAAGTGTGAAAATGTTTGGAGGTGAACTGTCCATTCTATGGAATATTAGGGCCTATTCTTGGCCTTAATCCAAATTTGTATATGAATCACATCACACCAAATCATACAAAACCTCATAAATAGCTTTTCATGCTTGGTTTTGTTGTTTTTGAATCTCCTTTCAAAGACAATTCCCTTTAAAATCTACTAAATCACCATGTTAAGTTATTGATTGACTCGGCTGTGAAGTCTGACCTGTACAATAGTAAGAATGTCACTAAAAACCACAAATTATTCTTAAATATAACCTGTGTAACATAAAATATTGCACTTAAATTAACTTCTGCTGACTTCTGCTCTTGTTTAATAGGATACGCAAGACTGAGGGAGACATTTAGCTAGCATGTGAGCACAGTGATTGAAAACTTCATATAAAAGATCACAGCTAAGTGACGCATGCTAACCAGTGAAGCAAACATAATAGCCATGAAATAAAGTCACTCACCGTGACACAAGCATGTCCATACCGGAGTGATCGGTAACCATTACCTCTACTGCAGCTCTGAAATGAAACAATAGCAGTGTTTGTCAAGACTATTACAGTTAATAGAAAAGTGCTGATAGAGCTGATAGAAAGTCTTGAACTATGAGGGAAATACCCATCATCCGTCTATAATGCCCTGTCAAAACAATACACTGAGTAAGGACTATAATACAGAAAACCCACAAGTGGTTGTTGCTAAAGAGCTTTTAAGCCTTTAAAAAGTACTGGTGTTGTTAACTCCATTGCTTAGATTAACACAGGCTTATGCTATGATTACTGAGTTAAACGGGCACAGTCTAGACAGATGTGCAGGAAAAAAAACATTATTTATTTTCTCTCAAAATTGTAGGTTCACTTTTTCACTCTTTTCCAGAAGCTAGTGAAGAATCTAGACAACATTTCAAAGTGTAAGTCTTGCACACACTGCCACTGACAACCACTTAATAAAGCAAGTCGCCTAATTGAGCAGCCAGCCACTTGCAAAATGCATGAGATACATAAATACAAGATACATGAATACCTACAGTTTAACCCCAGTTTAACAGTTTACAGAAATATTAGCCCAAATATCATCACAATATGGATAAAGCAATCTCTTGAAAGTGAAATCACTGAAATAATGAAATGTCAGCCTAGAGCCCTGACCTAAACCTGAGACTGAAGAAGAGCTGATTAATATCACAGCGAAGATAATGTCCTCTGAGAGACTATTTCTGACAAATGACATCAGAAATGTTTGTAATTTAAATGTAGAGATTAAATCCAAGGTTATTTCGACACTTTTCATAATAATTATCATTCCAATGCAGCTTTACAAAAGGTGTAAACTATTACTACGTTACAGTCAAAATCAGAAAATTCAAGGAGTTGTGTTTAGGGTGGACAGTATCTAAACATAACCTGCAGTTATTTATTCATTCATTTTCTTTTCGGCTTAGTCCCTTTATTAATCTGGGGTCGCCACAGCGGAATGAACCACCAACTTATCCAGCATATGTTTTCCGCAGCGGATGCCCTTCCAGCTGCAACCCATCACTGGGAAACATCCATACACACTCATTCACACTCATACACTACGGACAATTTAGCTTTCCCAATTCACCTGTAGCGCATGTCTTTGGAATTGTGGTGGAAACCCGGAGGAAACCCACACCAACACGGTGAGAACATGCAAACTCCACACAGAAATGCCAACTGACCCAGCCGTATAATGCCCTTCCAAAAAGGTGACGTCTATGTGGATAATACACAGTCAATTGCATGTATTTGTGTATTATGAGTGTTTGTGTTGCCCTCAAAGTGCTCAGAGGGTGGAAATCATCACTTCAAGTCTTTGTAGGGGAAATAGAGAGCAAAAGAAAGAGAATTAGCTGCTGTTCATAATTTAGTTGAACACAAGATATTAATGTCAATGAGAGAAATATACATGTTTAGTTTATTTTACTATCACAGTATATAGCTTGTTGGTTACTGCATTCGCACCTGAAAAACCTGTCCTGAAAGGCTTAAAAGATATCAAGGAAACCAGGGTCACTCCCATAAACACACAAAAGACCACTAATACTAGACTACCCACACTTGACAGCTCTTTGTCGTTACGTTTAAATGGGAAATTCTCTTCGAAATCCACAGGATAGATACAAGAGATTAGGCAGATTTGTTCTAATGATTTACCTATGCCATTGCTCATCCTTCAAGCTAGAAAAGACAACAAATGCAAAGTTGTGTTCCATATCCAGTCAGGTTGTATAGGTAAGAACCAGTTCCTCAAAGTGAGATTCAGTCTTCAGACATGTGTTATTAGCGTTCCTGTGACATTCCTTCCACAAACCCATTTGAGAAGCTCTATAATTATCTCTTGTCCAGCTTTGAAAGCCTTTGCTTAGCTAATGACACATTGTGACGGAAATCGTATGCAAGGGAATAACGGGTTTTTAAAGTGATTGTGGTCAAGAGAGGGACAGATCAGCTAAATATCGTTTTACTCTCCTATGAAATCACAGATCCTGTGCTGAAATTCTGTGTGAGGCTTTTTAATGAAGAATAATTGTGAATGTTTGCTTCAACTTTGGCAAGTTGTTCTCACTTATTTGCAGGTTATGTGTTACTGATATCAACAGTTTCAATAATGCCACCATGGGCTGTCATAAAAAATTAATTGATAATATTTATTCATTCATTCATTCTGGCTTAGTCCCTTTATTAATCTGGGGTCGCCACAGCAGAATGAACCACCAACTTATCCAGCATATGTTTTACACAGCGGATGCCCTTCCAGCTGTAACCCATCACTGGGAAACATCCACACACATACACTACGGACAATTTAGCTTACCCAATTCACCTGTATCACATGTCTTTGGACTTGTGGGGGAAACCGGAGCACCCGGAGGAAACCCACGCCAACACGGGGAGAACATGCAAACTCCACAGAAATGCCAACTGACCCAGCCAAGGTTCGAACCAGCGACCTTCTTGCTGTGAGGCGAACGTGCTACCCACTGCGCCACCGTGAGGCCCTAATATTTATTCCTGATATGTAATATTGGAATTTCAACTATTAATAAATCAGATGTTTTTTACTGGTATAAATTTTATTCCTGATATTAAGAATTTAATTTCTGCGACTGATGGCGTTGTTACATGTATCAAGAAACATTTCAGTTAAACGGGTTGCCACACTGTAAAAAGATACGCCATTCCTACCCAGTGCAAGTAAATAAAAGGCTTATCTAGATTAAATCTCAACAGTTAATGTTTTGGAGCCTGAAAGTTATAGGATAAAGGTTAGAGATAAAGTTAAACTGCAAAAGGGGGCTGGATGTCCATTGTCAGATATTCTTTTAGTCATTGGAAAGTTAAAACTATATCAAACGACCGGAGAAAATCGTCCCAAAAACACTTTCTAGATTTCAGTCTTATTTAACAGCGTGAGGTGAACCAGTGAACCATAGTAAGAGATCGGCAATGACATGAAAGAATCCAGTATTGAAATTTTTTTTTTTTTTAAAGACGAAGTCATTGGCCGTGGGCGAATAGCGCCTCCTAGCGTTTTAATAATACTTTTCTGCAGTTGCCAATAGTTCACCCAAAAATGAAAATTCTGTCATCGTGTACCCACCTTTCACTTGTACAAAACCTATTTGAGTTTCTTTTATCTTCAAAAGAAGATCTTCAAAAGAAGATAAAACATGCTAACTGGCACCAATTAATATTACTACAAAAAAGAAGAACCTTTCACTATAAAAGTAGTATTGAATGGTTAAATGGTTAAATTGCATAAGGGCACGGATTTCATTCATTCATTCATTCATTCATTCATTCATTCATTTTATTTTGGCTTAGTCCCTTATTTGTCAGGGGTTGCCACAGTGGAATGAACCACCAACTATTCTGCCCTTCCAGCCACAACCCAGTACTGGGAAAAGGCATGGATTTTCAAAAGATAATATTATTTTGCAGGCAACATGCTGGCTTAGTGGTTAGCACTGTCGCCTCACAGCAAGAAGGTCGCTGGCTTGAGTGCCAACTTGGTCAGTTGGCATTTCTATGTGGAGTGAAGTTTCCTCCGGGTGCTCCGGTTTACCCCACAGTCCAAAGACATGTGGTATAGGTAATTGAATAAAATAAATTGGCTGTAGTGTATATGTGTGAGTGAGTGTGTGTGGATGTTTCCCAGTGCTGGGTTGCAGCTGGAAGGGCATCCGCTGTGTTAAACATACAGTATCAGGCGACCCCTGATGAATAAAGGCACTAGCCCGAAGGAAAATGAATTAATATTAAATGCAAACTTGAACTACAATCAAGTAGAACTTTTGATCATTAAAATAATGCATTGATAAAAATGTTGACGTTCACACTTTTTAAACCAAGAATCACAAATCTTGTAGGTTTGATAGAAAATTAAATAAAAGTTCATATAGAAGTTCATTTATAAGCTTTTTTCCAGCATTTGTTCCATGAGAGCCTTTAGAGAACTAGACTTTGGAAAGGTTAGAGGCGTGATTCTTCTCTATTTTTGTATGTTTTTGAAAAAGTATTTTCTGTTCACAATACTGCATTTATTTGATCAGAAGTAAAATAAAATCATGAATGTTATTTTAATTTGCAGTGTTGCTGAGTACAGTAGGTATAGCTACAAGTAGCTCAGCTAGAAGTTTTGCTACATTTTTCAGTAGCTTGACATTTTCAGCTACTTATGATACAATGTAGCTTTTCTGGTGGCTCAGCTACTGAAGATACATTGTAGCCTTTCCGGTAGCTAGCTACTTTTCCCAGCAAATAATGAAGTAGCTTGACAACAGCTAAATTCCATTTTGTGAACCTGCAATAGTCTGAAGCAGCGTGTTGTAAATCATGCATCTCATGGTTTTATATTTCTTTCTTTCTTTCTTTCTTTCTTTCTTTCTTTCTTTCTTTCTTTCTTTCTTTCTTTCTTTCTTTCTTTCTTT
>CAIGQW010005633.1:2089611-2125483 GCA_903798125.1 Danio choprae | reverse complement strand
ATTACGTATATATTTACATATATGATTATTTACATTAACACATTTAAATAGAATTTCTTTATATATATGAAGTAAAATATTAAATATTTTACATTTTTACTTAATAGTATAGTAGTATAAATAATATTAATAAAAAATATAAGTTTCATGGCTAATGCTGATGATCCAACTGAACAAATATCATTAGACTTATCATCCTAACTGATAATATTGTCTATCACTACTTTCAAGCTGTAAATAATCCAAAATATTCCTGAAATGTATATTAAAAAATCCAAAAGTGTGTGTTTGTGCTTGGCTGTCAGTGATGATTGCTCATAGGGCAGATTCTGAATGGGAAAACATTGATTTCCCCATCTGATCTCATTTTGAGTTTTCTAGTCTGAGAACACCAGAGCATAACTTAATTCCTCCAGCCTGACGAGTTCACACTGATCTCAGCTCTGACTGTATGTCTTCATCTGTTTGTATTACAGCCATGCAGGAGGACGCTCTGAAGCTGGTGCTGTTGGCACTGGAGGACGGATCTGCTCTGTCAAGGAAGGTTCTGGTGCTGTTTGTGGTGCAGAAACTTGAAGCCCGGTTTCCTCAGGCGTCAAAGACCAGCATCGGGCACGTGGTTCAGCTGCTGTATCGAGCCTCCTGCTTTAAGGTCAGAGCGGAAACCATTGAGCTAAAACTGCTCATCACTCTATGGCCATTACACTCAGTGCTTCATCTCTGCCACCGGGTGCATGAATCAGGAAGAGAGTCAGGAAAAGAGTTATGAGATGTGTTAAGTGTGTTGTAACTTGATATGGTGTGGATATAAAGTGCCTGGCAATGGCAATATCTTAGAGCGCTTTTACACTGGCACTTTTGGTGTGCACCCGGGTTCGTTTGACCTTAGAGTTTGGTTCGTTTGTGTAATGTTAACCTGAGTCCCACTGAAAAGGATCATCTGGGGTTTGGTTCAGGGTGTGAATTACAGGGGGCTTTTAACCTTTAATTAATGCTTGATCCCCCCTGATGGACATCCAAAAAAGATGTATTGGGGGGTCTGCCCTTTAATAGTTAAGAAATAATCTGCTCTGATCTGTATCTTAAATAATATTCATATTTAAAATAATTGATAATTTACATATACATTTACCCACCCCTATAATGGGTCATACCATTGTGAATGCATGTTTTTGCCAAAAATATTAATTCAGCGGTTTGAAACTGGCAAATCTTGAGAACCAACAGACAGTGTAAGTGTTCACAAAAAAGGTTTCTTGTAAAATAGGCGTTTTGTTAGGTGTCCGTAAAACTAAATGCATAGTTTGTATTTCATTATACACTTGTGAGCACATGGAAGCTAAACAGTAAAATAAAAAACAGGTGCAGTCTTTCATAGTCATCCATTAATAATTAATGATTAATGTGCAGGAATGCAAACCATTTATTTAATATCACAAATGTCATTGAAAACCAACGAATATGCCTCAAAACACTGAAAACATAATAACAAGTTTGATTAATAAATTAGATGTAATAGAATTAAATATATAAATATGGTTCACTGAGGCATATTATCTAACATAATTGAAAAACTCCTGATCGTCAATGTATAATTCGCACCATGGTGTGGTTCATGTGAATTCTGGTATGGTTCAATGCAGATGTGAACACAGTCGCTCCGAATCATGGAAGTAAGCTGCTATTAATTATGTATGAATTGCTCAGATAGTGTATTTATGCATTTGCTTAGTTTTCAGACACACCTGCAAGCAGAAAGAAAGTATTTCTTCTCAATTTCTGGTCAACTTCAGCAGAAAACAACTCTCTTCTCATTCATTTCAACGTTTGTGTTACATTCATGATTAATAGATGCATGTGCCGCTCAGTGTTAGAGTGCTGAAAATTAAACTACATTCCAAAGTTCAAACTTTAAGCATATGGGCAGTAGTATCCAACCATTTTATTACTTCTCTCGCACTACCATTAACTAGCAATAACTGCCATTGTGATGATGCAAGTACTGTGGTTCAGAACTAAAAACTACTGTGTGAAGTCCAGCGGGGGGAAGGGGAGGTGGGGTCAATCAAACTCAGTTGTGAACCAGGTGATTACCAGGTTTTGTGTAATCCAAACGAAGGTACCCTTACAAAAAGTCTTGATAAGTTATGGATAAATTGTGACTTTATGTTTTTTGGTTAATGAGGACATATCAGTTTGCACTTTTCAGTGTGCTATAATTGGGTCCCAAATGTTTTTACTAAATCAGAAAATGGGATAAAAGACAACCCAGTTATTTTGTTTAAGTAAGGCTCCTATTGATGCAGGGAGGGGATCTTAGGGTGCACTCACGCTATGCTATCTGAACCATGCCCAGGCGCATTTCCCGGTTCGTTTGACAAGTGTGAGTGCTCCGAATCGGGCCCAGGCACAGTTCAGGTGGCCAGCCCTGGCCCGGTTGGAAGAGGTGTGCCAGAGTGCGGTTCGGTTGGGCTTTGGCGCGCCGTCACTAAAGGGACTGTTTCATATGGATTTATTAATTGTTCTAATCATTCTTATTTTTCAATGAACTCAAGCTGTAGTAGTTTATTAAAGACACAAACCCCTCGCTGAACGTCAGCTGCATGTTCAGCAAACCTCCTAATACATGCAGCACGAGGAGTGTGAGTGCAGGCTGAGGGGAAGAGGGAAGGGGGGGACAATCGCGCTTCGGCACGGTTCAAGGCAACTGTAGCTAGTGTGAGAACACTCGCCTCTTAAAGGAACACTCCACCTTTTTTGAAAAAGGGCTCATTTTGCAAGTCTCCTAGAGTTAAACAGTTGCCTTAAACCTTTTTTTAATACAATCAGTCGATTTCTTGTTCTGGTGGGGTTGCTTTTAGCTTAGCTTAGCATAATGAATTGACTCGGATTTGACCATTAGCATGTCGTAAAAGAAAAAGTGTTTTGATCATTTTCCTATTTAAAGCCCAAGTCTTCTGTAGTTGTGTAATAAAACTGACAGAAAATGAAAAATTACTATTTTCTAGGCCAATACTACAAGGAACTATACTCATTCTGGCATAATAGTCAAGAAAACCTGCTGTGGTACCATTTTTTGCTTACTATTTGTACCCGCTCAAGATTTACAATATCTATGCAAAAAACAAACAAACAAAAATACATGTTAAAAAAACAAATGTCCTGTCATTGAGTGTACTGGTGAGCATACGTAAGAGTCTCCATGACTTCCAACATGCTACTGGTCATTCCTGAAAATTTGGCTGTGTGAGATTCGCTTGTCTTGTTGTTTATATCAGAATAGCTTGTATAGGCTCCACCCTCTTCCGTAAGTCATTTGCATTTAAAGGGACTCACCACAATTGTGTCTCATACAGATGTTGTCAAGCTATAATAATATTATGTGGGGGTTTTCTAGCTGAAATTTCACAGATGATGATTATCCTATCCTATGATTCTGAATAGACAACTAAATTAAATGTATTTATAATTTACTAGATAAAAAAAAAAAAATCATTGCTCCAGGAATCTTATGGAATCCTTCTTAGCTTGATTACCACGCTGCCTTATGAAATCAATCACCTTAATGAGATAATTTACATCAAATGTCAATCAGCAGATTATGATGTAAATGATGGAGGCTTGTGCTGAACATATATGTGCATTTCTGTCCATCTTTTTTCAGGTGACCAAACGTGATGAAGACTCGTCACTCATGCAGCTCAAAGAAGAGTTTCGCACGTATGAAGCCCTGCGCCGCGAACACGATGCTCAGATTGTTCATATTGCGATGGAAGCAGGACTGCGCATTTCACCTGAGCAGTGGTCATCTCTGCTGTATGGCGACCTCACGCACAAATCTCACATGCAGTCCATCATAGATAAGGTACAGTATGTGTGTTGCACCTACTCATTGTAACTTATATGTATTTCAATACTGTCTGGTGAAGGTTAAAAGCTTACTTTATTTAAGTTTAAAGATAGATTTTTGCTTCTGAGATTTTTCCGAAAGTTATAAAAACCAGACAGTTAATCCTGTACAGTTGATGAAGCAGATATAAATTCATGTTTATTACCAAATATAGGAATGCCTGTAAAAAAATTAACAACCTCATGTTTAACCATTGGACTTCAATAGTATTATATAATACAACTGATAAGAAACAATATTCTGATAAAAATGAACAAATGTAATTTCAGCTTAGAAGTTTCTTTTACTTAAAACTGAAATCTTGTTCACAGTGTATCTTTGAGGTAATATAAAAATAACAAACCCAAACTTTTTGATACTGGTGTTATCATCATGAACAGTGAAAAATGCAGTGCATGCTGGGAACCCCAGAATCAAAAATTGCAATCATCCATTTGATTAATTTGGGTTTCCTCAAAGAATCATTGTAAGCATAATCCACAAGTAAAATTTACTAGAAAAAAAGTTCAAAGTGTGTACAATTAACTAATTAATTATATTCATTCTTGCTTGTACCACACTCAAAAAATATCTTTTGCTGCTTGCTTAAACTACTTATTTAGAATGAGTTGAAACAACACAATTCTTAAGTTTTTTTTTGGGGACAAGTTAGTTTTATGTTCAATCCACTTAAATTTGTAAAAACGATTAAGTTAACATAATTGATTTGTGTTGGGACAACATGACGGAACTGTGTGGAACCCAGCATTTTTTAAAAGTGTAAATTATTTACTGTAAAAAAATTACATTCGTTTTTTTCTGTAGTATTTATTTAATCGCAAAATAATTATTATCAGTGTGCAAGAAAGCAAATGGTTCAAAACATTTTTTAGATTATGTTTTTGCTCTCTTCTTTAATTCTGACTGCTTTTGTCCTTTTCCACCCCAGCTTCAGTCTCCAGAATCCTTTGCGAAGAGCGTGCAGGAGCTCACAATAATCCTGCAGAGAACAGGAGACCCAGCCAACCTGAACAGCCTCAGAGATCCTCTCGAGCTGCTGGCCAGCATCGACCACAACCCTGGTGAGCTCTTACACCTCCACAAAAACTATAAGATAATACCATTGGAAATAACCTGTATTTGTGTGTGTGTGTGTGTGTGTGTGTGTGTGTGTGTGTGTGTGTGTGTAGATGCAGCTGATCCATCTTGGCTGGAGCTGGAGAGTGTGTTACTAGCCGTGAAGGTTGTTGTCCACGGGCTGGTGGAGTTCATCCAAAATTTCAGCAAAAAGAGCAATGAAAGCCCTCAGGTATTGCTTCAGGATCTGCTGAATACATTCATTCCATATTACTTTAATTATAGATGTCAGAAATGCAAAATGTTTCAGCGCTACAGTATGTAAATTTATCAGCGGTTTTCAACAATCAAGGTTGTTTTGACATTGTTTATTGAAGAGTGTGACAGATCTAGCTGTTTATCATACCGTTGATTTTACATGATTATTTATAGTTAATTTTGCATTATTGAAAATTGGATGGTTTGTTTTATTATTCAACATTTTTGAATTTGAAAAACTTGTCAACTGATGTAGCAAAAGTTATTCAGTGGTCATCAATATTAGACCTATAACGTTTGAAGTATATAGTTAACTTGAATATAAATTACACAAATAGCGTACTATTTCATTAATATTTATTATAAAATTCTTTTATAAATATGTTTTAAAAACATTTGTAATACTTTTAAAAAAAGATTTATTTGAATATTAAAATATGTATTTTAAATATAAGCAATATACAGATTGAGGGCAAAATTGTAAATTATTAAATTATTATTTAAATATATATTTTTTTTTTTTAAATAATTCTCAAGGGATATTTAATGGAGCAGGGACTTTTTCAAAGTATTTCCGATAATATTTTTTCTTCTGGAGCAAGTCTTATTTGTATTTTTTTTTCTGGAAAAAATCTAAAATAATTACAATTTAACAGGAGGGCTGTTTAAATGTTGAAACTAACGTTTACTATATACAACTATGTACAATTATTGTTTATTATTAGTTCATGTGAGTAAATACATTAACTAATACAATACTCTCAGTTTGTAGCAGGCCAGAAATGATCACAACCATGCTATTCTCATTCATTTAATAGCTCTACACTCATTCTGTACATCATCTGTTAACTTGTTTGTATCAATCTGGATGATAAATATTGATAGTTAAACTATTAGTTCAAAAAATTATAGAATTAATTGCTCACCCTCATGCCGTTCCAAACCCCTGAGACCTTTACCTGAGATCTGAGAGCTCTCTCAAAGTTCAGAAATGGAGCCAAAACATTGCCAAACATTCCATGTGACTGCAGTGCTTCAATTGTTGTCATATGAAGCTCTATGAACAATATTTGTGCCAAACAACTGCAAAAACTACTTTGTTTGGCTTTGTTTCGCCATGTCAGATGAGGGTGCACAGTCAGTCTAATGGCAATGCACCGTACGGCCCGTAGTAAACATGCACCCTGATGACCTGACAAGTAAGAGAAGACAAAATCACATTTACACTTACAAGTGTTCTTGGAGTTTCAGATTACTCTTGGTAGTTCTCAGATGGATCTTTTCTGGACTTTGAAAATCTCTGGACCATTGCTGTTTATGGAGGATGAGAGAGCTCTCAGATTTAATCTAAAATAGCTTAATTTGTGTTCAGAAAATGAAGGAAGGCCTCAGGGGATTGGAATGATATAAGTAATGGATAACTTTATTAACATTAATACTTTAAATAAATCATATACATTAAGTTTTCCGAGCTGTGCAAGAACATCCTATAAGCAGTTTATTTATTCATGGTCCTGATCATGAAGCCATTGTCTGAAATGTGCAGTTTTCTGCTTTCTTGTTCAGGCTCAACCCAACAGCAAGTACAAGACAAGTATGTGCAGGGACTTACGGCAACAAGGCGGTTGCCCGAGAGGAGCCAGCTGTACATTTGCCCACACACAAGAGGAGTTGGAGAAGTGAGAACACACCCACATATACACACACACTAGGGCTGCAGAATATATTCTTTCAGCATCAGCACATCTGCAGTAGTCACATTGGATGTGCAATGTTGAGATGAATTAATAGTTGACTAGGCACCACAGTTCAAAACACTTGTGGTTTGTGGAGACACTGCAAAGTTTAACCATAATAAAGTGAAAGTTTATCATTGTCATTTGTATTATGGCCTGTGAATGTGTACGTATTTCAAAAAAGTTTTTTTTTATAACATTTGTAGCTTTAACAAACATTAGTTGTATTTAGCTAATATTAATATTTACATGGGCAGCACGGTGGCGCAGTGGGTAGCACAATCGCCTCACAGCAAGAATCGCTGGTTCGAGCCCCGGCTGGGTCAGTTGGCATTTCTGTGTGGAGTTTGCATGTTCTCCCCGTGTTTGCGTGGGTTTCCTCCGGGTGCTCCGGTTTCCCCCACAATTCCAAAGACATGCGGTACAGGTGAATTGGGTAAGCTAAATTGTCCATAGTGTATGTGTGTGAATGAGTGTGTATGGATGTTTCCCAGTGATGGGTTGCAGCTGGAAGGGCATCCGCTGCATAAAACATATGCTGGATAAGTTGGCGGTTCATTCTGCTGTGGCGACCCCAGATTAATAAAGGGACTAAGCCGAAAAGAAAATGAATGAATGAATGAATAATATTTACGTTTTTGATATATTCATTCAGCAGGTGCTTTTTAACCATTCTTTACTATAATGTTTATGACCGTAAAAAAAAACATTACAAACTAGATGACAAGTCTAAGGGAGCTTTTTCTTTCTCTGAACATATGGAGAGGGGAGTGTGTGTCCTGTAGGTGGTTTGTCAAGCCCACTCACCAGTGTGGAGCACACTCAGGATTTCACAATGTTTCCCAAGAACTATGTACATTTGGTCAGAAAGTGTCTGGTGCATATGGAGAGGAAAGAAGTGTGTACTACGGATGGTTTGCCAAAAAACCACTCATCTGTGTGAAGCACACTCAGTATTGCACAAAGTTTTTTTCTAGAAATATGGATTGTTTATAAGAAAGTGTCTGGTGATGTTAGACAAAGTAATGATTACGTATTGATGAGTCGTAAGTTTCTCAAAAATGGTCAGAGACTCAGTTGCTCACGTAGAGTTGGCAAGTCATTCCACAATGATGGAACTTTAAAGGTGAAGGTCCTTGCGATTGATTTTGTGCCCCTTTGGGATGGTACCACAGAGCAACAGTCATTGTATTATGATAAAGGCTATACAGTGTTATTTTACTGTACATGTGATTAGTCAGTTTCTGTACCTGAATACTGTTAGACTCCCCAGAAAACCATAAAGCACTGTTTACTGCATATTTATCTTTGCTCTTTTTATCTATGCTCATAGGCTAAGTTATTATATTTTATGCAGATGCACTTACCTACAGAATCATTCCAATCAATCTAAAATTATGAAGTCTTTCCAAATAGAGCTATACAAGTCATATAATAATATGTTATTCATATTGAATATGTACAGTATTGCAGAAAAACTAAATATTGCAATGTAAATTTTTCCAAAATCGTGCAGCTCTACTGCACACACACACATAGACTTGAATGAGCACATCCAACCAGTCTCGTGCTGTAGCACAAAAACACTGGCACACATGAACCTGCTCTCTTTCCCACGTCTCCCGTTCCTAATTCTTATTCAAGCTCACCCACACAATCCTACAGTACCAACACAACAGAAAACTGGCACAAGTGTGTCTGGATCTCCCTCCCATCACCCGTTTCTTCTCTCACGTTTATCTTTCTGTCTCTTTCAGGCACAGAATGAGGAATAGGAAAGCCAGCGGGGCGGTGAGGCCGTTTCTGTCAGTTCCAGCAGTGATGGCCAAATCTTGCACCAAGGCAGGGTCAGAGGTAGGCACCGGAGGGATGAAGAACCATGAGAAAGATGCCTCAGAGGACATGTCTCATGCTCAGCTCATCCCTAGAGGAGGAGACCAACAGGAGGACAAAATGCTGCCCAGTGCTGCTAACGGATTGCATGTGACCAGCCTAGAACAGTAAGTGCACTTACTAGTGGAGTACTGAAGGTGATCTTATTTATAGATTGGAACAAATTCCTAAATGTAAAAATGTTGTGCTTAAATTATGCAGTGTTTGTGCAACAGGATTGAGTGATACTTCAAATCATGATGATTTTTGAGGAGAAGCGTTTTTTATAAGGGGTTGAACTAAAATTACTGTTTTAATTACAAGACAAGTCACTTATGTGAGTCGTATAGATTATGTTTTTACATCTGTTGTCAATGACAGAGATTTAAGTCTACCTTTTTTGCCAAAATAAAAGCTCTAAAGTTTTATACATTTTTTCTAAAACATGATAACAATATTTTCTAATATTTTCATAGCAATGTGATAAAACAGGCTAGCTATCCTAGCACAGAGCAACAATGTAGCAATACTTTAGTAACCATCTAAAATACCATAGCAAACAGCTAACAATGAACATAACGTATTTCAAAAAGAAAAAAAAACTAACATAAACTTTTTTTGACTTTTTGATGTAGGCATCATTAAAGCTCAATAGAATTAATTATCAACCACAAGTAAACGTATGTTTCCGGTCAGTGACAATAAATGGCTTTTTAAAATTAACACGTCAAATTAAGCCCATAATAAATTGATATCATCAAAACAATTTGAGGAAAAAATTATCATGCATGGACAGACTGTAAAACATAAATAAAATGTATATAGCCTATTAATAAATAACTATTCATAAAAATGTGCATTATGATAAAAAACTGATACACAATCATTTGACATTTAAGGACATTTTATGAACATAAACAGTATTTTATTTTATTTTTTTCAGGAATCTTGTCAGTCACAGCCAGTCTCCTTCGATATCTTCAGTGATGTCTACAGACAGACACGGGCCTGTCCACATGAGGGCTCACCCTGAGTACTGCTCTCAGGACCAGAGACCATATGAGCTGACACCCTACCCTCAGTCCACCAGTATGTCACAAACCTCTCCCAGAGGGCTGATTACTCCCTTAAGCTTCTAATTTTTCTTTCTCAGTTTCTTACAAGACTACATTTCTAAAAGCATCTACATAGCCAATCCTAGCAACTAAAACATTAAATTTAGCATTATGTTAAACAAGGTAGCAACGTGCAAGCTATCAAAGTAATAAAGCCTATTAAAACATATAGCAACAGCTAATAGTATCAAAAATGTTAGTGCTAGTGTCATGTTAAAACGTCCTAGAAAGAATGCTAGCAACATGCTAATCCATGCTAGCAACATGGTAGCCAAGTGTTAGGACATGTTAACAACTTGCTAATGTTACTTTGCTAATAACAACTTAACTGCATGTTAGCTATGTGGTAAGACATGCTGGAAGCATGTTAATTTATGTTAACTAGATGCTAAAAACATGAAAGCAACATAAAATGTATGGGTCATTATCACTATAAAGTGCCTTTGATGTCCCATCAGTCCTATATAAACATAATGCGAAATAATGACATTCTGATGGTTTAATATAATTGGTTAAACCTTTACACACATGCAGGTAGAATTATAAGTGTTTTGAAATATGTTTTGGTCAATTTTTGCCATATTCTTTCATTGAATGGATGTGATTTTGCCATGTCCCACACACTGCTCAGCCAACTTCAGTAAGTCTAAAAAGTAGGGAAATTAGATAAAATGAAAAGATTTTTATATATTCTTATTGTTTTTAACAAGTTATTTGATAAAATAAGTCATTTTGATAATGATGTTTTGCTTTCATAATATTATTAATTATTTAGCATGTTTCCTTGAAATTGCTGTCCACCCTGGCATGATGTGGTAAATGTCCCTTTAAGAAACCCTCTGATGTACTCATTGGCATCCCCATGCCCATTTTACCTTTATTCAGAGGAGGTTAAAACATCTGCTGTGCACACAGTAACTAAAACTCAGTAACTAAAACTCAGTAACTCAAAAATATAGCTTTTAAACTGTGTACAAACAGCTTAAATAGGGAAACACTTTACCAGCTGCAGGTACAACATGTGTTAAATAAATGCTATCTTTAGCCAAAAATGTCCTCCCTGTCATTGTCCACCCTTTCACAAATCCTTCCTTGACAGGGTGGACATATGCATTGTTATTTATTTATTTATTTATTTATTTATTTATTTATTTATTTATTTATTTATTTATTTAATATTTTATTGTTAATTAGTTCATGTTTTTATGTTACAACACTTATACACACATATTACACCAGTAGATGTAATACATGAGTGGACAATGCAAACCTTTTGGCAATATCTGTCTCAGTCTATATAAAGGATATCCTTTTAAGTCCATATAATGGAGCTCATTGACTGTTTGAAATAAAAATACATGCCAATGTCCACTCTGTCATCTTGTTTTCATGTTCAACTTTTAAGAAAATAAACTAATTATTTATAAACTTAGCAAATAATCTTGTGTGATTTCTTAATTAACCAATAAGGGCCAGTTAATATTGTTTAAAAGTTTGACAAAATATTTTAGATGTTGGGTTTTATTTTGAAAAGAACACGCAACGATTGCATATTTTATTGGGAGAAAAATGTTTTGTCCATTATTTCATTATTATAAATAGACTTTTTCCATAATCTAAAAAGTTAGGTTGGTAAAGGGACACATTACCTTTCTGAAAATATACATTTTATAATCACACTGCAATGAAAATATACTTATACTACTTTGAATTTGTCCATGACAGGGTTGACACAATTTGAGGTTTGTTTACGGTTTGTCTGCTTGCAGTTTATTTATAAAAAGTGCTGGAGCTTGACCAACAATAATTGCTTACAGCCTAAGGTCTAATTAATACAACAACTATATGGTTAAATCAAAGACCTCAAACCTTTTTTTTTTTTTTTTTGAAAATTCTGACGTCCCAAAAGCACTTTATAATGATAATGACCCTTTTGTTAATTCTGTTACATGCTATTTCATAATATGTATTAATTATGCAAAAAAACAGGGTAGCAACAAGTTAACTCAGCTAGCAGAGTACAACCATGTGCTAGCAGCATATTAAACATGCAAAACATGTCAACATATGATGAAAATGTGAAAGTTGTGGTAGCTATTCATGCTAGCAAAATTATATTTGTTTTGACTTGTTTTAATAAATGCTGAAAGCATGTTAGCAACGTTTAGATAATTAATTTTACCAGTGTCTTAAAACATGTTAGCATGCTAAAATTAAGCTAGCAACATGTATTATTTGTAGTAGTTTTAAAACATGCTATAAATATGCTAAATCTTTCTTTATTTCTTTCTTTCTAAAGAAATTCTTTAAAGTTCACAAATTACAGTCCCAACTATATTCACTATCTATTGCACTTTGACAGGTTACACTCAATTCACTTCTACTTTTTTCTCCCACAGTTACTCCTAAGTCATGCAGTCCTCGCTTCCACCGTTCCAGCAATGTGCCCGAGTCTATGCTGCCCCCTTCAGTGGGCCATCTTTATCCCGATCAGCACCCCTCTGTTCCTGCTCTAGACAGACTAGGCCCCAGTCATTTTGGGCCGCCCTCTACCTACTCCTCTCATGGCATGTACACCCCCGTTTATGACAGCCGGCGCGTGTGGAGGCCACCGCTGTATCCCAGGGATGGAGGAAGGAGTAACTCTCTCCCTCTAGAGGTTTTTCGTTCCACTGTTTATCAGCCGCCACTCCGGGAGCGATACAACTCTCTGGACAGTCCTTACTGCAGCACGGCGGAACAGAGAGCTGCAATGCACAGGGCAGGTTTCGTTATCCTATTCATGTGTATTGAATGAGCCAGAAAATCTTTTCCATGTTAATCAATATTTTGCCTTCAAAATGTCAAATAGGAATGTAATCATTTAAAACATTTATTTGCAGAATAAGAAAATAGGTCAGAATAAAATATTTCATGATTTCAGGCCTTAAGTACCAAAAACTAAAATAAATGTGTAGGTATAAAATATAATTTTCAAATAAAAGTAGTTTATTAATTTTATCTAGAGCTTTATATCTGTCCATATTAAAAATGTTTTTAAATGTGTAAATACTACTGGTTGAAATTGGAGATTGTTTGAATCGTGTCATTTTTGTATTATTTATATTTACTGTTAATTATCATAGAATGTATTAATAATAGTCTTAAAATAAGATAAGGTTTCTACTTAGCTTTATTTTATTTTAGTTACTTGCCAAAACAACATTTCTATTTTGAATTAAAATGTGTAAGTTATAATTATATTTATGTATTTTTATATATGAGCTTTACTTAACCAAGTAGTGGAAGACAGGAGAATGTTTAAAACTTGTTTTTGCTCGTCTGGATGCTCATAAATGGCACACTTCACTTTTAGATTCAAATTAGGTAGAAGAGAATGGAGAAAATGAATTTCCGTCTATTGTACAGGATGCATACACCCGTGTTGAGGAACTCTATCGACACAAACAGGAACACTGGGTACATCACCAAAGCAATGTGAACAGGCCATCCCAGTCATCCCCGGTCTTCACTGTGGACATGTGTCCAGAGGTACGAAAACTACGCCTCATACATGCATCATGCAAATACAATAGTGTTAAATCATATTTGTTGTTTCTTGGATTAATAACTTTGGCACTTAAAGCTGCAGTCGTCCTTCTGAGGCGTGTTCAGCTATTTTAAGTGGGTCTGTTGCTCAGCAACTGATAAATCCAAAGCAAGCAAGCCTCTCTGTCTGAAAATTGTGTGTGCGAACGAGTGCTTTAAAACGCATGAACCTCTCACAGAAAGATTTGGCACCACGGAGGCTGAGTCACTTTGCATTGTTTCTTTCCACCCCCATTTTTTGAATCTGGCAGCCTGTTGCCACATTTGTGGGTGTGAGATAGAACTTTGTCATCGCTCTCTTTCTCCTCCTTTAGCATCCTGAGGGTGTAGGTGGTGGGCGTTTGACTTGCAAGTGTCATGGTGGAGAACAGAGTCTTGCCCACTACTCGCCCTGGTCGTGCAGCACCATCAGCCCATTTGAGTCAGAGCCCCATTTATCAACCCACTCCTGTTCCAAACAGCTAGTAAGTGGTCGCTTCTATACACAGTTTTTACTTTCAGATACAGATTTACTTTCGCATTCATTTAGCTCCTTAGTAACACTTTCATTCGATTCAAAAGTGTTTCATTCATATAAATAATATGGCACGGGTGCAAGTCACTTAACTTCAGATCGCATTTACACTGACACACTTACAAATCTGCTTATTCTTTAACAGATTATTATTGTTAGCTCAAGTCCAGGGTACATTTTAGATTCAGTTTGACTAATTTTCTCAAAGTTAATGTGTTCAATGTGAAGTACCTTTAGATTGAATCCACACTGATTCACTTATAATCTGACCTATATAGTACATACTTTCCTATCGTGTCCATCAAACTAAATCAACATTAATTTGTAACATACAGTAAGTAGAGTCAACTGAATCACTGAAATGGAGACAAATGGAGTCACTTCACATTTGCACAGATTTTCAAATTGGCTCAGTAACACACTCCTATTGATTGCTTTAAACTGAATCAATATATTCTAAGTGTAGCTGGTCTAAATGGACCGAAAAACCTAAAAATGATAATTTTGTCATCATTTTTTTTCTCTCTGCTTGTTCTAAACATGTTTAAATGTCTCTCTTCTGTTGACAACAAAGTAACATATTTTAAAGAATGATGGAAACTGGTAATCATTGATGTTCTAAGTAATTCTTTCCTACTGTAAGTCAATGGTTACCAGTTTCCATCATTCTTCAAAATATATTATTTTGTGTATAACAAAAAAAAAAACACGAATTTGAATCACTTGAGGTTGAGTAAATGGTAAGAACATTTTCATTATTGGGTGAACTATCCCTGTAAAATCACTCTTAAATATGCTTAGCTGTTGTCAATTTGATTCTTTATTTTTATTTTTACTTCATAATCCACAATTTCTAGTATACTACACTTCCGTATATAGTCCACTACATTACCCATAGTTCATTGATTGAGGTCTATAAATATACCTCACTTCCTTCCTTTTTGTTCTTTTGCTTTGTTGAGGTGTGGTTGTTTGAATGGTCACTTAACCATGTCCTTTGAGTTGTTCCACTTGTATGGGTTAAGAACATTTATTTTACTCAAATATGTAGCAACTGTTTAGATGTTTAAATTTGTAAAACTTTTTTTTAGATTTGTTTGTTGAATGTTTGTATGATGTACATTCCTTTTTGTATTGTTTGTAGTGCCTTAAGACCATCTAGTATCATCCTAGTCACTTTATATATTTTAAGAACTCATGCAACAATCATATAACACATTTCTGAACATCTCACGAAACATGTTAAATTACTTTTATGTTTTTAATGTGATATGCTTTCTAATTTATATTTAATTATCTGTCCTCAGGAAGGGGAGAGTGGTGGCAAGCGGTGGTTGCATGTTTTGGAGCCATACAGACGACTGAAAGAAGAAGATCCCATTATTCCTTTTGGAGAGGGGCCCATCATCTCTAAATGGGGAGCCATTTCTCGCGCTTCCCGCACCGGTTTTCACACCACTGACCCTGTCCAGGCCACAGCATCACAGGGGTGCACCGATACCACCTCCATCAACTTCAGAGGTTTGAATTGATATTGTGTGCTGTGATTTTCTTTAGCTTTAGGTTTTTCTTTAGCTTTAGGTTTTTCTTTAGCTTTGAGAGTGATTCATGTTCTCCTCTGTTTTCAGACTATGGCTATCATATTGGTCACAGTGACCTCAGATGGGGCCCGCGTGGGTCTGATTCTTCTACTCACTCCAGCTTTCTAGAAAGGTACCAGTTCAGGCCCTTTTATCTGGAAACAAATTTTTTAATAATGCAATATTAAAAATGAGATATCAATATGGTATCAGTATACGTGTAAGATCAAATTTGCTCTTCACTTTTAAATATCACCCAACATGCTCTTACTCGACTTGAAATATGACCCATGATAGAATTTACTGATATAACATCCCTACAGTAAGACATAATTCATTTTCAGTGCAAAAAAAAGCTGCTTTCACAAATGGCATTTTATATAAATTCTCAAAGGAATTAAAAATAAATGTTAAATGGGTACATCTGAACATCACATTCACACTATTGCCAGGACACACCTGAACATGCGTTTGACTGCTGTTTCTATGTAAAATGAATGCTATGAGGCAGTATGATGCCAACAACTTGTTCCTTTTCACGCCGTTTGCTCACCTATCCATTTCCATATGTACAACTCTGCTCAGTAACTACTTTGCTTTGTACAGTGTTGTACTTGTGATGCAAAGTGCTTGGGTTTGAGTCTGGTGAAGCACAGTCCAACAAGAGACAAAAGTATTGTAAAATTAAAGTTAAATGTTTGTCAATGCAGCACACTGACATACAGTGCCACTGCGATTTGGACCTCCCAAGATCAAGTCCCGGCTTAAGGACCTTTTCTGATCCTATTCCCCCTATTTCTCTGAGTTTGCTTCCTGTATAACCGTATCTGTTGGTTGTTTCGTAATGAAGCAAAAATGTAGCAAAATTATGCAAAAATGTCAAAAAATTAAGAAAAATGACAAAAAAGGGCTTTTATCTTAAATTTGCTTTTGAAAACCCTATTGGTTAGGTTTAGGAGAGGGTCTAGGTTGTAGGTTGCAAAAATGTAGACTGAGGCATGTATTTTCCTGGGTTGGTATGTTGAGAAAAACATAATAGAATCTTGAGCCAGCAAAAAAACAACCTGACAGAACACCTTTGAAAGCACATGCATGCATGTTTAAAGTATTATGTAATCTAGACATACATTTTATTGGATTGTCAGAAACATTACATAAGCGTCTTCAGTGTTTCCCCGTCTTCACCACCATTCTGGCATAGTCGTCTCATTGTCTTCTGTAACGGTCTAAAAATAGAGCCGCAGCCGGAACATGGCTCTTCATGTTTGCAAAGCTCTTACACACAGCAGTGAGGGCTTACATTTCAGCCTCCTTAACTCCAATTATTCATATACAAGTCTCTCACAAAAAGAAAATGTACACTCTGCTCATTAAATTCCTTTTGTGCTCCTACATTGGTTTTTCGTCTTAAAGCAGCTTTATTTTGCACTTGTGTAGCATTTGATTTATTGTTTTCCTGACATCAGTGTCTAAAAAACACCATAGATTGTTTTTATATCCTGAAGCTTATTTATGTGAATGATCTCTGCTGTTTATCCTACGGCTATACATTATTGTTTTTATATATTAACGTATTTTAACTTGAAATCTGCTTTTTATATTTTAAACATCACCAAGGTTGCATTCGAAAAAAATAGTCAAAGCAGTAACATTTTGAAATATTTTTACGATTTAACTTTTTTCATTTTTATACATTTTAAAATGTTATTTATTTCTATGATGGAAATTCTACATATTCAGCATATTTTAACGCCAGTTTCATGTGGTCTTCCAGAAATAATTGTAATTGTTAATTCATTGAGTAGTTTATTAATTTTATTACATAAAAATCATTTTTCAAAATATCTGAAGAATTCTGGCGTTTTTCAAAAACATTTGCTCAACAGAAGAAAGAAACTAAAATTGGCTTTGAACAAATATAGGGTAAATAAATGGCAGAATTTTTATCTGTGGGTTAACTATCCCTTTAGGTGTAGGCAGCAAGAAACTACAGTGAGAAAAACAAAGAAATAAATTAATATGGCAAATGAATAAATTAATACACAGCAAACTGCAACATACATGAGTGGAACAAATGCTGCAAACAGAATAAATAACCTAAAATCAACCTTTTTGTTTTAGATGTATGGAAATATTGTATTGCTGGCTACTTGGAATCAATATCCTATCATATAATTGTAATATCTTGAGCACTTTTGAATTAAAAAAAGGGAGCTAATACAGTTTCTCTTCTATATAACATTGGTGTCAATGATGATTACTCATAGGGCAGATTCTGAGTGGGAGAACATCTCTCACCTGATCTCAAAATTGAGTTTCTAGTCTGAGAACACCAAACAACAGAGCCGATATGTTTTTGCTCTTAGGGTTGGGTTTGTTTCAGAGCTCAGTGTATCTGTGTTTCAGCGATCATCTGGCTGTTTCTGGACTGCATGCAAGACGAACTTCGTTCAGCAGCAGGACAAAGCAGAGCATGGATCTGATGGGGAAGGATGGGACAGAAAGTGAACCTGACAGGGACATTGAGCTGGAGCTGTCTGCTTTGGACATGGAGGACACAGAGACACAAGACTGCAACTCGGAGGTGACTTTTACACTTTATTTTGGCTTGACAAAAACTTCTAATCTTATCCTATTTAAGCTTTTTCTTCTGAGAGCAACATAACCACCCAATTCAGACATTCATATATAAATGTAACTAGCAAAGATTAGTAACTGATCAAAAAAAATGATAACATGTTAAATTATGCTAGCAACATGCTAAAACATGTTGGTCCTTAATCCTACTCTTTAATAAAAATATACTACTCGTGCTAGAAACCCATGCTGTTGGACAGATCGTATTTGTATGTTGAAAAAACATGAACGTCACCACGGTCATAATTACAAGTGGGAAACTCGTAATTATTTTTGTAAAGATATTCTTTCAACCCTGTAGGCTACATTATGTTTTGGTGTCAATGATGATTACTCATAGGGCAGATTCTGAGTGGGAGAACATCTCTCACCTGATCTCAAAATTGAGTTTCTAGTCTGAGAACACCAAAGATAATGAAGAGTTAAACGTTTGTTGAACTGTGTATAGAAACTATACAAACTTCCCTGGAGGACTTGAATGCAGCCGTGATGCATGTTAGCAACATACTAATTCATGCTAGTGGCAAGTTTATTTGTGTTAAAGGTATTGCCAAGAACATTTTAATTCATGCTAGAAACCGTCGCAGCATGACCATTATTGCTTGCAACATGTTAATTAATGGTAAAACAGCCTATGTTAGCAATATTCTCATTTATTAAAGATTATTTTTTAATAATTAATAAAAAGATAATTTATTTATTCAATGAGAAACATGTTAGCAACATACTATCCCATGCTAGCAATATGGTAATTCATGTTAGCAACATGTTAATTGCCACTAGAAACTTGCTAATTCATTATAGAAGGTAACATGCTAAATCCTGCAAGTAAGATGCCAGTTAATGCAAGAAACATGCTAACATGTTATTTATGCTACATGCTAATGTATTTTAGTAACATTTTAGATACATGAAAAACATGATAATTCATGTTCACAAAATGCAAACATCTTTTTTCATGTTGGGGACATGCTACCAACAAGCTAATTTATGCTACCAGCGTGCCAATACATGCTAGAAACATGAACCATGTTAACATGTTAGTACTCGTTCTAGAAGCATAAAGACAAGCTAATTCCTATTCATGGAACTGAAATTCATGCACACAATTGTGATATGCTAGCTTATGCTTAATATGCTTAGTGAAGTAATTTGTCAAAGTTTGACATCAAACATTACTCATTTAGTTATTTTAATAATCAATAGGACACAATGGAAATGCAAAGCCGCTTCCAAAACAGCCACCTCTCTACAGTCTTCAGTGATCCAGCATTAAGTTCTCAGTTAGAAAACGACCTGCCTGACAGAATGGATGCTAACCTTATGAAGCAAATGGCATTCAGGTAAGCAGAGCTTTGTTTGACTTTATAGACTAAATTGATTCGGTTTTCAAATCCCTGTTTTTAGCGCTGACTGCTTGTCATTTTACAAGTGATGAAATCAGATTAGTTTGTAGTCAGTATCCTGGGAATCTATTATGGCTGTTGTAGTAATGAGTAAATGTAAGCATTAGCATAGCCTAATGTCAAAATACATTTTTCATTCAACTGTCAGCCATGTCAGTGTGACAACTGGAAATAAAATATTGAGCGGTTTATCCCCCTTGGAGATATAGTTTTATTTTCATGCTTAATACAGGCTGGGTTATTTTAAAGTGATATTTCAATGTGTTGTTTTAGTTTATCTTTTTTTGTCTGTTTAGTGATTTCAGAGGTAACACTAAATCTTATACCTAAAGTCTTGAAGAATAGGACAATGGATAACTATGAAGCAAGGTCCTCTAAGCTGTTTTGTATTTGCCATTGGGCATAGCTTTGTTTTAGAATAATGCAATCTATTTAGGCTTTTGAACAGAATCTGGCAGTGTCTAGATGTTGTAACACCAGTTACCCATATCTCATTTGAAATCTCTGAACCTAATTCATCTCATAAACTTGTAGATATCACAGGTATTTTGGAGTAATTGAGGATGTTGTTTATACAAGAAACAAATTTCTCCTTTCCAAAATTGTCCTTAAGACTGTTATTCAGAAAACCTACTTAACTTGCCAAAGAATCAGATTGTAAGCCATTGTAAACTGTTTTGGAATGCACAACATCAACAAAGGATTTTGGAAGCATATTATCATTCCTTTCAAAAATAATATATCATGCGTGTGTGCGCGTTTGCTAATGATGACTTTGTGACATTTCAGAAACACCCTCTCACCTGGAGGCCTGAGTATGAGGAAGATACCGATGAGAACGTGTTCACCCAGGCTTGGAGACCCCCGGCGCCCCAGTCCAGGACCTGAAATGCTGCTAAATGGGACCTGATTTGAGCTGGATGGAACAGCCCTCCTTGTGTTCTAATGCCATGGGGTCATGCCAAGAATCCACCATCCTCCTTAGGTAGAAGGTAGAGTTGTCCTTATAGGAGTCAATCAAGGCAGCAAGTCGCAGCCAATAAAGCCTTCTGTATTCATATGTTCTCTTCATAAGAGCTAGCTATGCCCTGTAATTGTAATCACTCATCATCTGTTCGGAGTTGGTTTGTTTTTCTTAATCACTGCTTGTGGATGAATGTTCATGTTGAGTCACAACTCCACCTCAGGTAACTCTTGATGTCAGCCAATCAGAACTCGGTCCAAGCCAGGAAAACGGTTTCCCATTCGCCCTAACTCTGTACAGAAGTGATGGTTTTCTCTAGCTTTTAGCACACTGGGGAAACCATAATCTACTGTATTATGACTATATAGTGGAATCTTCCAATATATATCAAGAATAACCACGGTGCTTGGAATCTGTAGTTCTTGCATTATTGTTAATATTACCGCAGTGTTAGCCACTGAAATTGTATGTGCATGAATTGTTTGTTGAGGATCATTGTTTGAAACAATCATTCATTGACCATTGTTTAAATGTGTGTTTGTGTGTGTATGGATTGTGGTAGATGTCTGATATCTCTAAGAGACATTTCACAGGCTGTCAGTCAATACGGTGTTTCTGCACATACTAAAGTGAAACAGTTCATCAAAAAAATGAAAATTCTGTCATTTTACTTTTGTCATTCCAAGCCTATGATCCGATCAAGTGGCCCCATGTGCCTTTTCCAATCTTATAAAGTTATATGTGAGGAATTTAAGTCCAAGTCACTGAAAGTCTTTCACTGTAGCTCTGAAATCTGTTGTTTTCATCTGTTCAAATTCAGATGCATTTTACCAACAAACACTCATCAAAACGCAAGATTGAAAGACTGTGGTGTCAGAAAAGTGCAGTAGTCGAGACCAGATCTTTTTATTATTAGTCCATGTCTGAACATGACCAACAACAGAAGATGGTGGAGTCTGACTGATAACAGACAAGAAAATGTAAAAATTTGAGATATTTTACTCAAAAATAAAAATTCTGTCATTATTTACTTATTTACTCAACCTCCGCGTGTTCCAAACCTGTTCGAGTTTATTCTTCTATTGTACACAAAGGAAGATCAACTGAAAATTCTTTGGAAAAGAAAACAGCCATTGACTTAATTGAGTAAATGGAAAGACTATTCATTTTTGAGTGAACTGTTCTTTCAAGTTAAGACTCCGACCAAAAGAGAGACAAGTGCTGACTAAGACATTCTGAGGCACAATTTTTGAGTCAAGAATGTGACCAGAAGAGGGACTTCAAGTCAAGAGTCAAGACAACCAGCATATACAGCAGGCTAAAGCAGTGGTTTGCCACATTCTGTCTTTATATTTTGCACTATGTTTGCACTGTCAAAGTGCGGTGAGTGGCTGCATTTTGAATTTTGTCTTTCCAATTCAGTGGTTCCTGTTAAAACACTTCTCATGCTTTCTACGGACACAAAAAACGGAAAATCAAGCCCGATATAAAAAGTTTAGGATGGATTAAAGTTTTGGAGGGAGTGTGTACTGTAAATGTGATTGACACAATGTGAGGTTGAACTTTTTAATGTGGGAAATTTTCTGACCATTTTGCACTCTGTGTGCAATGAACTTTAGTGAAGACTAGTTTTGACTAGTCTTGAGTCATAATAAAGATGGGATGAGTCTTACGGTGGACTCCAAACAAGATATATCACCCTCCGAAGGACACTTCTGAGTGAAAAAAGTCATGTCCACCATATTGAAATGTCATTCCAAACCAAAGTGATCAATCCATTCCAAACTGGAAATCAATCTGAGTCAAGACAAAGTAAAGACAAAGACCAGAAGAGAAATAAATCTCAAGTCAGGACAGGGATGATTGTTGAGTCAAGACAAAGAACAGAAAAAAGACTATTCCAAAAGAGGCGAGTTATACTTAGTTCAGACAGCGATGATATCAAGGAAAAATCTTGAGTCAAGACTGAGACTAGAAGAGGGACTAGTTAAGAGACCCCTAAAAAAAAAAGAATTAATCTGAGTCAAGACAAAAGTCTTCATTCTTGAGTACCACAACACCGAATTTTGGTCAGTTTTAATTTTCATTTTTTGGTGAACTGTTTTGCTATGGCTACAATAAACAAGCATCACAACAGAATTTAACTTTAGTCTTGCTTGAGGATGTGGTATTGTTTAGTGTTTATGAAACGCTGATCATAGTGACAGTTCCCAGTTGTTGTTTACAGTGGTCAAAAGGTCACCTCGGTTTTCATTGCTTCTGTTTATTCATGTATAGCTTCCTTTTCAAGAATTAGACTAAGTTTTATTAATTTTTTTTCTCCCAAAATTTCTGTTTTACCTTATTTTATTACAAAACATTGCTAACTTCCATGAAGTTGTAACTGGGATATTTTATATCAGGTTTTAGTTTTATCAACCCTATAGAGTCCATTACAGGTTTACCAGGATTATTTCCTGATTGATTAACATGCTATAGCTAAATAGAGGAAAAAAAAACAATCACGATATCACAAAGATTACTGGTAGTTTTGTGCAAACTCCATGTAACCGCATATAGCAAAAACTGTCCTATTTAAAATAACATTTAGATGGTTCAGTGTTTAAAATAATGGCAGGAATATTTTTGTTTTGTTTATTTTCCATCAGTCGCTGATTTGTCCTTTTGTTAATTGTATTGCCTAGACCAAGTGTGTACTGGTTTTGGTGATTTATGAGGACATAAATGAGTCTGACCTCTGTATTACAGTGTTAAGCTGGTTTCATTCAACATTTAAGGGTTGGGTTTAGTTGTAGGATGAGGCCCTATAATAAGCAGTTTTTACAGTATAAAATACATTAAGAGTCCTCTTAAACCACCAAAACTAATGTGTGTGTATGTTTGTATTGGTGTATGGAAGTCTTTGTTAAGCCTAAACAAGTTATGAATATGAATGCATTGTCACTTAAGACTGTTAATCGTGTTTTTTCTTATGGTGGTATAAGTGTTTTTCCACTTAAATGAGAAATGTGAAGTGAAATCTTCCTGGTCTCGGCTCAAGCGCCATCTCGTTCAATCTCATTTTGCCTCCTGCAGGGGTTTTCGACAGGGGATGTTACAGCTGCACCTTCCAGCAAAGACATTTTTTTATGAAATGCTTTCGAGCAAATGTATTCATTTTTTTAAATGGATGAGTCGTAGTGTGTGAAATCACAACACCATCTTAATATGTTTTTACATGTAGAGAATTTCTTCCTTATTTTTGGTTAACTTTTTTTATTATTAGTTTGGCCTCAGCTGATTACAAGAGGTTACAACTGTTGGCGCTGGCTTGGCAACAATGCGAGCTTGTCTACATTTTCTCACTAGCTGTCAAATTGCCTTCAAAATGTCATTTGTTTCTTTTTATTGCCCATTTTGACGCAGCAAAGCCTTATTAGTACATGTTTGACTCGTTTATCTGCCCAGCTCAGCCCTGTATCATGCATGTTGCCTTTGGCAAAGATATTCTTTGGCAAAGGAAGTATGATTGTGTAGTTGTGTCACACAACACCCAGCGCTGTGAGTGTCCTGCGCTGTATCTCGCATTTTACTCACTTCCTATAGCACTTACTGTCTGCTCTTATGGATTTCTATCAGGACTATGATCATTTTATATCCATAATTCTTTTTTTTACCCTTGGAAATGTCAGTTTTGCTTGCATTTGAATTTTAAAAATTTGCTTGGCTGTAATAATGGGGCAGGACATGTTTGGTTGTGATGATGCTTGTTTCTGTCCTGTGCGCAATTGCAAAAATGAACTGATGTGTTGGATATTTTTACGTCTGTATTAGACATTTTATTTGCAAATCTATTGTTCGATTCAATTGTAAATGAATAGAAGATGGGCATCCGTCATTTTATACAACCAGAGCCATCATTTGATGGACATAATGCACATTTTTATGATATATAATCAGAGATATGAGGCTATTTATGATCACAGAGAGAACGATTCTAAAAGTCAGGAACTAATATCTTTTGATGAAATAATAGTAGAAATTATTTATATTGCATTTTGTTTCTTTTTAAACACCACCAGGCAAAGATATCCCTTTTGCTTGTGGCAATGCAAGGAAGACTATATAGAAATGTAGCCAACGCACAGTCAATTCCTACCGTTTGGGTTGTTTGTATGTTATTGCTCTTGTATCTTGGCTAAGCTTTGCTCTGATATGTAGGGCAAGCTGGTGAGATGAATCTAAAGGTCATGACATGTAGTTGCATGCCAAGATAATAAACACAGTTACATCATCACTTGAGTGTTCAGACTCTTTCTTACCCCGAGGATGCAGTTTTTTGTGAATAAGCATGACATCTGCTGGTGCACTGTAGTATAACGTGGCTGTGGACTACTTGGCTGCATTTTTCTTGCTTTAAACCCCTTAAAATGTGATTTCTGCATAATAGGTGCCCTTTAAACAGACCACATGCCTTCAGTGGATCAATCAGAATATTATCAAGCTATAAGAATACTTTAGGGTACACACAACAACATTAACAACTTATTCAACCTTTTCTTCTCCGTGTCAGTATAGTACGCATGTTCAGGAGCACTGTGCACTGATGTATACCCTGAATGGCCGTATGTGACTTCCTCCATTTGAAATAAACCACAGGTGCATTTGAAGTACACATCAGTAACATGACTGAGAGGGACATGTGTAAGGATCATAGCGCTAATGAATGTACACAATATACTGAAACTGAGCAGAAGAACTGTATTCCAGGCATATGGTCTGTTTTGAGGATATCTATGGTAGTTTCCTGGACTTTGAACCTTGCTGTCTATGGAGGATGATAGAACTCCCAGATTTGACCTAAAATATCTTTGTTTTTGTATTCTGAAGACGAAGGAATGTCTCAGGGAGTTGAAATGAGGGTATTAATGACATCATTTTCATTTTTCAAATATAAACTTTTTTTAATATAACATATGGTAACGCGGTGGCGCAGTGGGTAGCACAATCGCCTCACACCAAGAAGGTCGCTGGTTTGAGCCTCGGCTGGGTCAGTTGGCATTTCTGTGTGGAGTTTGCATGTTCTCCCCGTGTTTGCGTGGGTTTCCTCCGGGTGCTCCGGTTTCCCCCACAAGTCCAAAGACATGTGCTATAGGTGAATTGGAAAAGCTAAATTGTCCGTAGTGTATGTTTGTGAACGAGAGTGTATGGGTGTTTCCCAGTGATGCGTTGCACCTGGAAGGGCATCCGCTGCGTAAAACATATGCTGGATAAGTTGGCGGTTCATTCCACTGTGGCAACCCCTGATTAATAAAGGGACTAAGCCGAAAAGAAAATGAATGAATGAATAATATAAAATATGTATTTTGTATTTACAGTAATGAAAAAAATACATGAAAAAAAGGACAGAATTTCAGTTAAATCTGGTTGATTATGAAAATAAAATCAAAGTTTACAGTATTTTGTAACCAACATTTTGATTAACCAACATCTTATAGAGGAAGGGAAATTGATCTAACCAAGTGTTGCAAAATCACCTACATTTGAGGGGTTTAAAATGAACCAAGGTGAAAATTAACTTGAATTCATATTATAGATTTTATATAGCAACATTTTGTTAACCACACATTCATATGATATTTTAAAATGAATATAAGGAGCATTGGGCAATTTGTTATGTGACAAATGTTCTCTTAGTTTACTAATTCTCAAACCATCCAGAATGTAGGTGGCTTTTTTCCCTTTTAACCTTGAATTAAAGAATATTATCAGTCACAAATGTTCAATTTTAGCAAAAAATCTTCTTTAATGCATTTTTGATGCATAACACTTCAGTACACTTTATACTTACAGTAATAAATAAACAAGCCTGTAGGACTTTAAAAGGTTTAAAAAACATTTTGAGAAATTGCATTAGAAATAATTAAGATTCTGCATATTTTTATCATTTAATCAAACAAGGTTGCAGTTAATGATGTTATTTTACATTTAGAATAAAAAGGTACCCTATACACACTGAAGAAAAGGATTTCTGCAAAACTGTTGCAAACTATTTATATGAGCTGAATTTAAACAAACAAATAAAATTTAGTAATGTTCAACTTAATTTCTTTCTTTGGATTCAGTCCAAATAAATTGTTCGCAAACAATTCCTCTTTATTTCTATAGCGCTTTTACAATGTGAATTGTGTCAAAGCAGCTTAACATAGAAGTTCTAGGAAATTGAAATTGAAACTGTCAGTCCAGTTTTCATGTTAAAGTTCAAATTAGTTCATTTCAGTGTGGTTTAAATTTCACTGCTGAAAGTCCAAACACTGAAGAGCAAATCCATTGAGGCACAGCTCCACAAGTCCCAAACCAAGCAAGCCAGTGGCAAGGAACAAAACTTCACCAATTGACGGAAGTGAAGGAAAAAAGATTCGAGAGAGACCAGGCTCAGTTGGGCATGACCATTTCTCCTCTGGCCAAACTTCTTGTGCAGAGCTGCACCGGGGGCTGGAAAACGCTGGATGTCCATCACGGAGAAGCTGCAGGTGTGAGTAGGCCCACAGGTGTGAGGCTGGCCCACAAGATCAATGCGGAGACTCGTCTGTCACTGGGTCTTTCAGGAATCAGTCTCATGCTCTCCACCCCTCCATGACCGCCACAGCATCTGGTGTGAGATCTCTAGAAGTACGGTTGGCACCATCTCTTCACAGGACTTGGATCACATCAATGGCGCTGCACAATCTCTAGAGGCAAAAGAAAATACTTAGCGTAAACACCTTAAAAAAAATTTGTCAATCCAACGAATCATCTTTGAATAATTTTTTTCAGTGCAGTAACATTGTGACATAAATAAAAACCATAAATTAAAAGTGTAAACGAACAAATTGTTTATTAATATTATTTCACAAGCTATGTGCTGAATACAACCTGTACCCAACAATGCAACTCCTCTGCTTTTTTTTTTTAACAACTTTTTTTTCCCACTTATTACTCAATTGTACTGTAATGTATTTTTATTATCAAATGCGACGAACTTATGAAATGAATGCTTATTTTCTAAATAATAAGCAGACGCTACTCAGGTAAACTTGTAGCATAATCATTTAGTTTGACAACACACAACATTATTGTTTGGATACTGTTGTTTTTTAATATATTATCATACAGTATACTATCTTAAATTTGTGTTTGCATAATCCAATACATACTGCGCATACAGCAGTAGGCTAGCATTCGATTGCATTCCGAACATTTCCGAAGATTGCGGTGGCGCATGCGCAGTTCGAGCGGGGTTTGGTTTGTGTTTACAGCAGCACTGTTGCTGGCTAATGTTCAGCGCTGTTATGTCAAGCCTATCTGGAATAAAAAGCTTTTGTGGAAACAGGTAGGATGAGTGGCAGCGATGCATACCGCCGTGCTTTTATTTATTCTACTCGTCCGTTGCGTTATTTAATAATTTTGTCATTTTGAGGGGAAGGTAATACACAATATATGCAGATTTGGATTTGATGCTAGCATGCTACAGTGTGTTAGCCCGTTAAAGGCCGTGTGCTGATATCTGCTTCACTGCATGACTCAAAACCTGCAAAGATATGTTGTCTGCACAGCAAACACAAAATTTGTTTATGTGACATATTCTGTTTTTATCGAAGAAATCTAGAAAAATCAAGCACGTTGTCTCTGCCTTGCTTTTTAAGTCTTTTGTTAGATGTAATTAGATGATTTGTTCGCCTCAGTAGAAATGCATAATTTGCATTACATGCAAACATAACTGCATTACTTGGTTTTGTATTTATATTGTTTTGAATTTACCTGAATGTGATTTCGCTAGCATGTGTTTTATTGTAGTAGCTAGTGGTGGAGATTTTGTTTTAGATTTTAAAGTGTTCATGAAATCAAAATGTACTTTTGAGGTTCAAAGTTAACGTGTGCAAATTAATCCACAAAAAAACCCTAATTTACCATGGTTTAAAATCAAATTTTAAATCAATTAAGAGAATTTCCTTCTTCTTTGGAGTGGCATTCAAATTCTAATGACGTCAGTTTGACCGCTTGGGCAGAGCATCTTAACCACACTTCTCCAAATGATAAAGGCTATATATTCTTCTGTGTCATAGCTGATTTCATTGTGAGCTTTTATACTTCTGTGATCTGTCTGCATTTCTCACCAATGAAACGCTAGTTTGAGGTGGGGTTTCACTTTGTTGAGTTTCTTTACCTCTGTTTTCATTTTAGGTTACTGTAAATAGTGGCAACAAACTGAGCAGGTCATGTCATGAGTTGCAGCTGGTCAATGTTGAAAACCGGTCCTTTAAATGAAATGGCTAAAACAAAAATGCTGAAATGCGAGAAAAACACATAAATCGGTGGGGGGCAGAAGGAGGAGAGTGAATTTTCTGTTCTTTGACACTGGAAATGTGTTGTTACTACACCAATCACAGATCTCATCTCGTGTTGTTGTGACATGTAGTTAAAATCTTTGGAGAGGTGTGTGTTAGTGTACAACGTATGGTACATGACTGTGCATAGACACTTTGCACCTCTGACATACACTCAAGTATAAATCTATTCAATATTTTTTTTCAGCTCAAATTAAAATACTAAAATAGGTCGAAACTTTCAGTTCACACAGACTTTAAATCTGGTGTGTAATAATGAATTAATAATAATAATAATAATAATAATAATAATGAAATTGAAGATATATATTTTTGTGATCATGAAAGCTGTTTGTGAAGTTTCTCTGTGAAGTTGAACTATGGCTCTGTGTAGTAAATGCTGCTGTTGAAAGAATGTGACAATACAACATTTATTAACATTTTTACTTCAAAACAACTTCAAAACTTCAGTCGAGTGTTTAAAATATATCCTTATGTGAGATGATGTGGATTCTTACACAGAATAAGGCAGGCAACGTATTCATAGTATTCTAAGAAGTGACAAAGTCATTGCATTATATACGTTATCAGAAAAATGATAAGAAATAAACTAAACCATATATTGTCATACACTGTAAAACAAAAAGTTGACTCAACTTAAAATTTTAAGGCAACCAGCTTTAGGACATTTTTTAAATTTAAATCGAGGCAAGTACAATTTTGAGTTGTCAACTTTTTTAAAGTTGTTTTTATACAGTGTAGTTGTGTGACTGTTAGGGCTAGGACACACTAAGCCGATGGTTGGCCTTTAGGCTTCGTTGGTCAGAGTTGGTCCGTATACTTCAGGGGTCACAAAACTTGGTCCTGGAGGGCCGATGTCCTGCAGAGTTTAGCTTCAACCCCAATTAGGAACACCTCAACCAGCTAATCAAGCTCTTACTGGGTATACTAGAAACTTCCTGGCAGGTGTGTTGATACAAGTTGGAGCTAAACTCTATAGGACATTGGGCCTCCAGGGCCAAGTTTGGGTACTCTTGGTCTAGTTGGTTTGGTATGCTCCACACATCGCCTCTTGTTGGGTTAAAGTCAGCTCTGAACAATGAACTCGAAGCCGCACTGTTGTTGTAGTCGGCTGCTGTCTGTTTGATGTGTTCAGGGGGTGCTTTTTTGTTCAGACAGAACCAGACATGAGTCGATGCGAGGCAACAACACAGTTGGGTTTCATGAGTGCTAGTTGTTTTGCGTCAGCTTGGTGTGTACCAGCCCTTAGTAACATTGAATCAATGAAAGTAGTTACACCATCTGTTTATTCAGCAACCTTTATAAGCATTTTACACTATTAGCATTTTCATGCAAGAGCGTCCTCTGGCCTTCAGATGGAGATTTACTACTGATCACAGAACTGTTCCTTCACTGAGAAGATGTGCATGACAGATTTAGCTTAATCATAGTTGTATTTAAATTTATTGTGCAGCCCTAGTTTGGACAAAGAATGAACTTGGAAAAAATGGTCTAAAACTTATTTCATGAATATATATCATATATCATTTAAGTGTGAATTTAAGAAGTTACAGTTAAGGTAATAAACAACGCTAACATGACTAATTGTAGTAGAACATTATTCCTCCACCAAGAGGCGGACATATTTACATATTCATATTTATCAGTGAGTTCAGCTCATATTAGTGCAAATTAATGTTGGTAACTTGATTTCAGATTGCATAACAGCAGTCTTGTTGTCTTTGGAGGAACCGTCTGTCTGTCTGGTTGGTACAAAGAGCCTCCAGCCACACCTTATGGTTTAAACCTGGATTGGTAACTTTTTTCCTGACGAGTGAAGTGACATAAACATTTAATTTATTGCTGTCGAAATTGACTTGGCTTCAGTAATTCATTATAAAGGGAGCAACACAGCATAAACTTAAAAAAAAATCTATTATTAGTATTAGTATGTTATGATTATTTAAAACACTTGTTATTAGTAATTTAATAATAATAATACTATATATATCATATTATTATTGTAATATATATATATCACAAATCATTCTGACATGCTGATTTGATGCTCAAGAAGCATTTCTCAATATTATTAATGTTGAAAGCATTTGTGTTGCCTTATATTTACACCAAATGTTTGAAAGGTGCATGAAACTGTGCACAAATTGTTTGTATTTTAAATAAATGTTCTTTTGAACATTAATGAATCCTAAAAGAATGTATCATGGTTCTAGAAATGATTTCAATACTGAATTTACAATGATAAAATAAATTATAAAATGCTTTTGTAAAAATCATATCAATAGGCTATAATATAATACACTTACAAATTTACAGCTATAATGGAAATCTTTCATTGGCCTAATAGACCTAATAGTAGGCTGTCAGCATTATAAATACACTTTCTGTCCCAGTGCACTTGTGTTCCTCGACAATAAACATGCCCCTCAGTGGATGTTATGTTGTCAAGGCATCACTGGAGAAATGCTCAAGGCCCAAGGGTCTGTGTTTTTATCTGGGAAAAAAAGAATAGACTTGCACTACCACTGCTGCACTAAGTGTGTATTTAGCATCATATAGAAGCCATTCTCATATTTCAAGAGATAGGATGACTTGAGGGATGTGTGCGAGCAGAGAACGGGGGACAAGAAGCCCAGTGGCTGACCATGTGTTTAACGGTACAATGACAGATGCTTCTCATCTCTTGGGTATGTGAGACAGCTGGCTCATGTGCAACCACACCCTGATTCTAGATCAGCGACAGAGGGCACATGCCTCTTTTCAACATTTCAGCTACACATTACAAATGCTTATTTTGTTTATTCAGTGACTGTTCACAAGTGATTTTATGCTATTGTTCATTACAGGGACACTCCACACAATTTCTTGAACATAGGCTCATTTTACAAGTCCCCTGGAGTCATACTGTTAAATTTTACCATTTTTAATCTATTCAGCTGATCTCCGGGTCTGGCAGGTGCACTTTTAGCTTTGTAAGAAATGAGTCTCCCGCGACCCAACTTCCACTCTAAATGGTGTGTTGATGCTCATTTCCCAAAAGGGCTGAATTATAATGCAGAAGATATGTCAGCAGTTTGTTGATCTGCATTATTTGAGATGATAGTATAGTACCATTTGTAGAATGGGGATGGGTGTGGTACACAGAGAACCATCTCATACATTGGGGTGTCAAAACTGCATTAACATACAGAGCACAGCTGTGACAACAGCCAAGGAGCAACTTCATTTACATCTAAATTCAGTAAATGAAAACTGTATAAAAGGTTTGAGTTTAAGAAGGTTCAGGGTTCAGTCTGACTCTGAGAACTACTATGCTGAATAAACATCTTTATTGAGATCTTCTATGTCCTTATCATTTTTAATTACAGTTTAGCTTAGCATAAATCTTTGAATCGGATTAGACCATTAACATCTTGCACAAAACAATTACAAAAAAGAGCTTTGATAACTTTCATATTTAAAGCTCGACTCTTATGTAGTAGCTTTGTGTACTAAGACTGATGAAAATGAAAAGGTGCAATTTCCTAGGTCGATATGGCTAGGAACAGCTTTCATTCTGACGTAATAATCAAGGAACTTTACTGCTGTATATGGCTGCAGCAGGCACATTGATACACAGCACTGTTACCATTAGCTGAAGACCGATATACTGGTCTGATATAAGTTCTTTTTTTATTTTTTGATTCATATAAAAGTGTTACTTCAGAACAAATATGTGTTTTACGCTTTTGTTCTAATAAAACAAAATGACAGCATAAGAAAACAGCTATATTAAAGTATCTCAATATAATGATGGGATGTTTGCAGAAATGCTTTAATTTTCCACTTCGCGAGGTCGTGTCAGATTCATTTAAATAGGATTATGTAAAAAAGCAGCTAATGATCAAACAATGAGTTGCGATTACTCATGTTTAGCATGAATGTTTCAGTTTAGCTTTAAATGGCTCCTATTATGCCCTTTTTTACAATATGCAATTTAAATCTTTGATGCCCTTAGACTGTGTCTGAAGTTTGAGGTAAAAATATTTAACATATTCTTTATTTTTCCCTGTTAAAATTTTTAAAAAATCTTTGGGTGAAAGTAAAAATTACTTAATTTTGTGCCTGTGCCTTTAAATGCAAATGAGCTGGTTCTTTTTGCCCCATTCTTGAAATATTGAGCCGTGTTTGGACATGTCTGTCATAAAGGGAGATGCCATAAGCACAATGTCAGACAGGCTAAAAGAAATTCAAATCGTATCTTCTACTGTTCTAGTGTTTTCCCCCATGCATTCCCCTGCCTGCCTGTTGTGAACAATTGTGAATAGCACTTTAGGACTAACAAAATGTTAGTTCTGGCAATATGAACATATATATTTTTTTGTTATCATTGGCACTGTATGTCTGTTAGTGTACATTTTTTTTTATAAAAATATTTTAAAATAGTAAAAAAAAATTTAATCTTGGCATTATTCCCATTATATTGCCCAGCCCTACTGCTCAGTAAATATGTATCAACTGTTTCCTTGTGCTTTTAACCTCTTTCTTACTTGCTCTGCCTCTCCCTATATTGCTTTGTCCTTATTTTGCTATGTCAATAAAGCTTATGGTGCGACTGTTATAGAATGACTGTGCCTGCATAGCGCAGACTTAGCAATTAGGTAAATCTTCCTTCTCTTCTCACGCCTAATTTACAGTATCATCTTCTGTTTTTTCACACTTCGTATGGGAAGTAAGTTGGTGTTTAGCAGCGCATAGACAATGGCCTTACAGAAAGATCACTGACAGAGTGAAGTTCCATGTTTTTTTTTTGTATTATAATTCACCTTTTGTTCCCAGTGCAGCACATTTAAAGAGAGAACAGGAAGAAAAAAAAATACCAGTTGAATGCAATGCGACACCAAGCGGAAATCTATAAGCTACTGGGCTGGTACTGTAGACCGCTTCATTGATTACAAAGGAATTGATTTGTTTTAAGACTTTGTGCCACACCGCTGTGAAATTCTGCCCTTTTTTGTCACTCAGACTTGATCAGATGTTTCCTGTTGGGTTGAAAATTCAAACTGCTGCCATGTTTTTGAATGGCCAGGTGTGTGGTTGCTATGGTTACAGGCATCCAAAAGCTTTCTGGAAATTGAAGACAACTTCTGAGGAAAAACTGCTTCTGTCTTACCTGTCTGTCCCTCTGTCTGCCCAAGTCTACTATCTTTCCTTTACACAGGCTCACCTGTCTCTTTCTTTTTTTAGTCTCACTGTCTCTGCTTCAGTCTATCTGTCTTTCTGTCTTTGCTTTGGTCTCTCTGTCTTGAGGCTGTTTTTTACTTCTGCATCGAGTGCACGCGTATGGTCCGGTGCAGCCTTTGTGACCCCTTGTCGAGTCTGACGCCGATGCTGAAGTGTCGCACAAGTCGTGACGACACGTAGCACAAGCTCTGTGATTGGTCGACTTGGTAGCGGTGACGAATGTGGGCAGGGCTGAGAGTGATTTACAAGTGTCGAGTTTCGTGAAGGAGCTCCAGTTGGAGATTTTAGTTTTGTGTCTTATGATTAAAGTTGTTGCTCATTCACCAGTTCCTGCCTCTGAATGAATGAGTTTTACGTACTTGTACATTAAAGTAGCATTAAAACATAAAAACCCAATGCCAGCTAGCGTATCGAAAGTGTTATTGCAGAGCAACTCAAACAGCACGCAGAAGAATAAATGCGCTGCTATGCGCAAGGCATGCGGCGTGGGTCACAGTGATCACTCGACGCAGAAGTATAAATCAGCCTTTAGTCTTGCCTGTCTCTGCTTCATTCTGCCTGTCTCTTTCTCTCTGCCTCAGTCTACCTGTCTTTCTTACTGTTTCAGTCTCTCTTGTCTTTCTCTGCCTTAGTCTGCCCATCTCTGCTTTAGTTTTTCTGTCTCTCTGCCTCAGTCCGCCATCTATGTATAAAAATTTTTTTCTGTTCAGTTCAATTCAGTTGGCCCCCGCATTTGAAAAGAGAAAGTTGCAGATTATAGTGTAAAGCAACTTCCGATCTAGTTGGTGTCAATGGCGCTGAGCACAAGGAGAAATTGTTGTTACATCCTTAAGTGTCTTAATAATGTTTCAAAACAAGTTTCATTCTTTTAAAACTGAGGAATAATCTAAGATTCATGCTACCATGCAGGATGAATAATTATGGAAATCAGACAGTTGACAATAGACTTGAACTTCCTGGGATTTTCATGGCAGGAAAAAAATACGATGGATGTTACTGCTAATGTCTACTGTCTCTCTTGTTGACTTCGTCTGTTTGTCTCTGCCTCAGTTTACCTGTTTATGTCTCTCTCTTGCTTGAGTCTCCTAGTTTGCCTCTAAAGCCCAGTACTGTGCGATCTGAGATAACAATTTGAAAATCCTGAAATATTGCTTCAGTCCTAGGCTGTTTTTTGTGGTTGGTTTTAATTATTTGGCATGCTCACAGACATCCGTGTAATGGCTGTTGTGATCCAGTTTTTCTTTAATTGAAATTCTGGCAGTGTCAGCTGATTTGAAACAGTTGCAATACAACTTGTCTTACGATGACCGTCAAACCCCCAAAAAAACAATAGGAACGTCAAATCTGATGACACAATTAGCATGAGAACTTCAAACATCCATGGTGAAATGTTGAAACTGTGATGCATCTTGATGGTCACAGATCTTACTTTGTGACATGGAGATCATGTTCGCATGTTCTGACAAGTTCAAATCGTAAAGGATTATTAAAAATTGCACAGTGTAAGTCCGGCTTTAGGCTCAGAGTCTTTCAGTGTCTCAGACTCAGCCCACCTGTCTCTCTCTGCCTTAGTGTTACTGCTTTTCTCTTTTGGTCATAGTCTCTCTCTCTCTCTCTCTCTCTCTCTCTCTCTCTCTCTCTCTCTCT
>CAIGQW010005633.1:2039064-2074611 GCA_903798125.1 Danio choprae | reverse complement strand
ATATATATATATATATATATATATAGTTGTGATGTATAATAGTACATTTACTACATATTTTTAAATACATTTTCAGTCAGTTAAGAATACCTGGTTGCCATTTTTATTTAATTTATGTTGAAATAAAAAAAAAAAAAATTCTAATGAAACAAATGAAACGCATTTGCCGACAATGCCACCTGCTGGTTGTTTGCTATCAAGACACATTCCTATCTGTTTAATACTAGTTACGAACATTAACATATTGGCACAATCAAAAATAAATGTAAGCATTTAACTGAATCATTGTGATAACAAGAAACATAATTTAGTCAAACGTGACTAAACAATGACAGACGTATTTTAATAGTGGCCAAAAAAACAAAGTGATGTCTGGAGGAGACATTTGCACAATATTTGCTTTTAATAACTCTGCTTGTTTAATTAAGCATGTTATGTTACTAAGAAGAAAACATTAAGACTGATAAAAATAGGTAATGCACTAATTTATTTGGCAAAACAAAATAAACTACTCTTTATTATGCAATGTGGGTTTTAACTTACTATAAAATAACAATAAAAAAATAAATAAACTAGTAAAGTATATGTTGGCTACAGTATCATTCAATATTTATTTTTAATATTTTACTGTTCTTCTTATTCCTTGGCGCTCTATACTTGTATTTTTTCTTACGTTATCCCGTACACTGTAAAACATGCTGGGTTCCACACAATTCCTTTATACTGTCACAACATAAATCGATTAAGTTAACTTAAGTGTTTTTGCAAATTTAAGTGGATTGAACATAAAACATTTAAGTTGTCCCAAAAAAACGTTTTTAAATAAGTAGTATGAACAAGCAGGAAAAGTAATTTTTTGAGTGTATGAATCAGCTGAAATGTGGAACTAGTACAAAAAAGGTACACTCCAATCACAACTACACCTTATTCCTAAAGAAATCCGCATCAACATAACAACATTATGTTTAAATGAACAACATACTTATCAGTTTTCCTAAAATGAACCTCACTTTTAGCCACTACTTTGTAAGCAAGAGTGTAATATAGTGTTTGCTAATGATGTGTCTCTCTCCTCTATCACCGCCTCTAGATGAGCCCTCTGACTTGAGTCCCGGTACCCCTGTCCCAGATGAGGACAGTGTGGTGTTCAGTAAACTGACATATTTAGGTTGTGCGTCAGTGAATGCCCCGCGCAGTGAGGTGGAGGCCCTGCGTATGGTCAGCATTCTCCGCAGCCAGTGCCAGATGCCCTTGGATGTCACGCTCTCTGTGCCCGGAGTCTCAGAGGGCACCGTCAGGTAGACCTGTCACCATTATTATTATGCTGTGTGTGTACACCATGTTATTAATGAAGATATTCTGAAAAAGGCTAATTGTCGGGCAGGGGCGGCGCTAGCAATTGGGATCTAAGAAAGAATATAGAGTTAATAAGATAAGAGTTTGGGTCCCCTGTTAGTTTTGTTAATATTGATGAAGCAGATCTCTGGGGGCCTCCAAACTGTGGGGCCTATCACCTTAACATTCACTGCTTAATAGAGTCATTAGTAGACCCATTGAATACCATAGTAATTTTGGTTGACAATGGATGTCGATGGGTCCCAGCATCTAGCATTCTTTAAAATACATTATGTTGTGTTCAATAAAAGAAAGAATTCATGAAGGTTTAATACCACATGAGGAAGAGTGAATGGTGAGGTGATTTTTGGGTGAACTGTCTCTTTAAATAACCGTCAGATTGTGGTTATTTGAGTTCCACTGTTATTTCAGATGAACACGAATTCCATTAGAAGTAACTACTTGTCTATTCACTATATAGTGCACTATTTCAGATAATATATCAGGATTGTATGACTCTAGTGTGAATTTATTGTGTATTAAGTTTATATTTCTGTTTCAATATATGTACAGTCTAATCTCTAATTGTCATAACATTTGAATTTCATTTAAGGAAGTTGTTCTTTTAAACCTCCCCCCCCTCTCTCACCAAGAAATAAAGAAAATAAAATTACAATCCGTCATAAATCCCTGCTATTGTGATAAAATGCAATGATCCTGACACCGGGACTCCTTGCGTGACATAATAACACAAAGCACCACTTCACATATAAGACATTATTACAAGCTGGCCATTGTGAATTGGGCTTAGGTAAGAACATAATTTTAAACACTGTCTGGTTACTTACTTGCTCAAAATCATACATATATATACACACACTATACACATTTTTTTTTGTAATACACCTTGTGTTGATTTTAATGCACCACACCTTTATTTTAATTCACCACCTCAGCTTAGGCATACATACATGTACACATAGTAAACCATAAATGGAATGAGGATGAGGGAGGGAATGAAAAGGTGAGGGGAAGAGAAGAGAAGAGAAGAGAAAAAAGAGGAAAGGGGAGAGAGATAAGGACATTATGATTGACAGAGGACAGGATTTTTTTCTTTTTCTCTTTCAATATTGTGATTGTCATTACATCAATGTTATTATTGTTATTACCTTCATTATTGTTGATATCACTGTTGCCATTACAGAATATTAATTCTATTATCACATACTTCTCTATTATTATTATTATTATTATTATTATTATTATTATTATTGTGATTGTCATTAGTGTTTATGCTGCTTATTCCTGTTATTTCCATTCTTATTCTACCACTGTTTGTGTTCTGTGTGTACTGTATGTTGTATGTTTTGCACACTTGACAAAAATAAAGAAATAATAAATAGGTGCATAGAAACAACCTACGAAATGTATCATAATATTTATTTAGTTAACAAAGTGCACCAAAAAAAGACAAAGCCCCCAAAACAGGCGATTAATTGTCAGAGCCCTAAAACAGACAATTAAACACATTTTCAGCAGTTACATATTAGACAATTAATTATCAGGCGAATTTCATAATTATGATAGCACTACCATCAGGTTCTTTGAGACACGGTGGACTGAACAGATTTATGGTAGCTGAAAGTTTGTTGGTGAAGAGGTAATCCATCAAAGTATGTTGTTCTTGACTGTGCCATCAGACTGTTGGACCCTCAGAGCAGCACTGAGATTGCCAATTACCCCATTTACAAGATCCTCTTCTGTGTTCGTGGTCATGACGGGACGCCCGAGAGCGACTGCTTCGCATTCACTGAGAGCCATTACAACACAGAGATCTTCCGCATCCACGTCTTCCGCTGTGAGATCCAGGAGGCGGTGAGACGGTCACACTTTACACAAAGACTTCAGTTTATGGAATTATGTTTTAGAGATCATTTTGTTTTTGGTTGGGGTGATATATACACACAGCTATGGGAAAAATTAAGAGACCACTTAAACCTTTTTTAAGTTTGATTGAGTATGGGTTTGAGAAGGCTATAATAGTTAAAAAATATAAACTATAAAAATAACAAATGTTTTCATTTTTTGTGGGTTATTTCACCTAATATCGAATATTCTGTTGCTTGAATGCAATGTAACACATAGTGCTTCACAAATGTAAAACAAATATTAAAAACACCTACATGAATGATGTAGAAGCAAATACAAAAAGTAAAATCAAATACAGAAAACAAAGTAGACATAAGACGTGTAAGGAAATATAAACAAATACAATTAAAAAGTCATTTAAAAAGGTAAAAAACTGAACAAATACTGTAACACCCACACACACACACACACACACACAGACACACACACACACACACATATATATGTATATATGTATATGTATGTATGTATATATGTATGTGTATATATATATATGTATGTGTGTGTGTGTGTGTGTGTGTGAGTGTGTGTGTGTGTGTGTGTGTGTGTGTGTGTGTGTGTGATGAATGCATAAAGAAATCAACTAACATCTCTTTCGGTTACGGTTCAGTTCAGGTTTTTATAAAATACTATAAAAACTTTTTACTAGAATGATTGCAGTCTTCTGGTTTATTCTGTAGGGGGTGCACTTGATGTTTGTATTCATTGTGTGTTATCAGACATGCTCACGCACTGACAGATCTTTTCAAAAAACAGTTTGTTTCCGAATCGTGTGACAACCTCAGCTGTGGAGTTAAATATAGCCCCAACTGCCCCAAAATTATTCCCTTCCTTAGCTTCGTTAGTTCACAGCCATGCAAACATGAAAAATACTGTACAAATTACAGAATTATAAAACCACAATATTGTAACCATTTTACCCCCCAAAAATGAAGCTGCGTCATGATCAGACAAATTTATGGATATTAAGCGTTGCTATTAATGTTTAATAGCATTTACTGTCGTCAGGTCTGTTTTCAAAGATGTAATATGGAAAAATGAAATGTATAGTGCGACATTAAAAAAAATTATAAAAAAAAGTAAATAGCAGTAAATAGCATGTCAGACACATACAGTAAAAGTTTTTAGATACAATATGCATCATATAACTAAGCATGCACATTTTCATCCTGTTAGGGGATTGTCTTCAAAAAGCTGTTTCCTCTCTGTTTCTAAATGTATCTAGATTAGTATGTGTGCTAATGAGTGTGTTGATAACCTGAGAACTGACCGACCGTGAGTCACTGTAATGCAGCCTGTGTGTGTGTCATTGGAGATTGTTTTGACTTCAGTCACTGAGATGTGTGTGTGTGTGTGTGTGTGTGTGTGTGTGTGTGTGTGTGTGTGTATATTTGTAGGTCAGTCGAATACTCTACAGTTTTGCCACAGCTTTCCGCAGATCAGCCAATAAAGCGCCACTCACGACCAAGGCTCCGCCCCTCACGCCAGACAGTGATGTCTTCACCTTCACTGTCAGCCTGGAGATCAAAGAGGATGATGGGAAGGGCACGTTCAGGTGAACCGCTCTGCATCTCTTTTCTTCATCAAAGTTCATTCAGGTCTAACCTCCGCCGGGTCTTGTCTCTAACTGCATTATTAAATTAAGCGATATTTTCTGGTATCCAGCTTTCGGAAGTCATCTGGTCTGTTTTGATGAAGGATACGATAAAAATAGAAAAATCCTGCAGCTTCTCCACCTCTCCTCGTTCTCTGAAGTGTCGACACATGTTTCCTGCCATTTATCATATCTTAGATCTTCATTCCTATGCTCTACACATGCTGCTATTAACACAAATTTGCACTGTAAATCAGTGAAACACGTTTCCTCTGTTTACCTTGTTTTCCTACTCACATCTGTATAGAAGTATTGTTCAGTGTAACATACATTAGCACATTATAATAGTTCATATTAGAAAAATGATCTTAATTAGCATTGTAGTTCAATAAAAAAAACGTTTTGTTAATCTTGGAGCTCGTTTAGAGTGTGACTTTGTAAATGTGCACAGAAATGTGCATGGAAAAAAAACGAGAAAAGCATTTAAGGAAAAGGCTAAAGTGCCCAAAATAACCCAAATATCTCCATTAATATGAGCGTGATGCTCCAGAGAGACTGCCCGTGTTATAAATGGACTGTAAATCACTTCGGATGAAATAAACAGGAAAAAAATGACAAGATCAAGATTTTTTTCCTTTGATGTACTAAATATAATCGTACTGAAATAAGCTAAATTTGATAATATTTAAAAATGGTTAAAACCTTTACATGCAAATACACAAATCAGTAAGATTTGTTTTGCAGCACACTAGCTTATAGATATCCTAAAAAAAAAAAACAATATTGATACTTGCATCTAAAAACTTTATTTTATTTTCATAGGACTTTTAAAGCTGAATAATCAGCATTACTTCAGCCTTCAGAGGTCACATGATCCTTCAGAAGTCTAATTTGCTGATTAACTGTTCTATTATGATAAATTATCATTGTTGGTACAAAATCATTAATAATGATTCTTAGTTATATCTAAATGAATTTTTATTGAACAATTTTATTACATTTGTGTGCATTAAATTGATCAGAACTGACAAAAAACATACACAATCACACACAAAAATCTTACTTTTCTGCATTTATAATGGAAATGTTTCTTGATCAAACCAGCTAATTAGATTTATTTTAGAAAAATGATTTTTAACTAATAATATTTCACTGTATTATTGCTTGTTTTTGCAAGTCATTTTACATGAAAATTACTAAAGTCCTACCAACCCGAAGCAGTTGTATGCTAGTAAATCTGTCACATTTTGCTTCTAAATTTAACATACAATTAGCATACAGTATATATAATATTTATAATGCTAATAAAAAGCATACATCTTAATCTTAAATATTGGCGAAATGTGCCCAACTATCATCAAAATCTTCAATAAATCTTTTAATTCTGAAGAGAAATCTGGCCATGTGTTTAACCTAGCATGCATTTGTGTCCACCAGTGCCGTATCAAAAGACAAGGACAGACAGAGCTTCAAACTGCGGCCAGGCATGGACAAAAAGATTGTGATCTATGTCCAGCAAACGTCCAACAAAGAGCTGGCCATCGAGAGGTAACGTGCTTTTCCCAGTGACACAGAGAGGACATAACAAACAATAACTCATTTATTAATGGTAAACATGCGCTGAATTATGCTTTCTGGGCTCAAGTGTTCATGAGAAAATGGAGGATGGTTTTACTCTATAGTGACTGATGTTGTGTTGAACTGAAGCCAACCCAGCCTGAATGAACAGCTGTTCTTTTATGTTTATATATATATATATATGTTTTCTCAGGCTTCCCCTCTGTGCGGATATGCGCTTTTACAGAGAAAATGTGTGTGTTTATGAATATGTTTGCATTTCAGGTGTTTTGGTCTGCTTTTGAGTCCGGGGAAGAACGTGAAGAACAGTGATATGCACCTGCTCGACCTTGTATGTGGCATCAAACACATCAGAGTTTCTGGGAAATAAATCGCAGCGTCATTTTATATGTGGCGTAAAACACATCATATTTTATTGAAAATAAATCACAGCATCATTTTATGTGTGAGAGAAAAACCCTTTTTTATGTCTTTCTCATGATGACAGTACAGAATATTTTACGTTATAGATACTAGTATTCAACTTAAAGAGCAATTAGTTAAAGGCTTAACGAAAAGTCATTGGACGAAGGTGGTTTGTTCTGTAGCCAGTGGAAAAAAGATTTTCGGTAACACTTTAAAATAATGGTCCATTAGTAAATGTATTTACTAACATTAACAAAGAATTTGTAATACATTTTTTTATGATATATATTTGTTTTTGTTAGTGTTAGGTGATGTTATTTAAGGTAAATAACGTTAGTTCATGTTAACTCACTGTAGATTAACTAACTAGAACCACTTTATATTTTAATAATGCATTAGTTAATGTTGAACTATGGTTAATAAATGCTTTATAAGATCATTCATACTTAGTTAATGTTAGTAAATACATTAACTAGCATTAGCTAATGGACTATTATTCTAAAGTGTTATCAGATATTTTAAGGGGACTAATAATATCGACCTTAAAAATGATTTTAAAAAATTTAAAAGGTGCTAAAATGTGAATTAATTAAAGCCAGCAATGTTAATATGATGTTAATTAACAGCTCTGATGTAAACATTATAAACAGTAGTTTTAGTACCCTTAATTGCTTTATGTTTTATGTTTTGTATGTTATGTATGCTTTATGTTTTGTGTATAGAACAGAAAAAAACAAACATAAATTATAGTGGCATTCACTATAAACCACAGTTATTATAGACATCATACGACACTATACAAATAATGTATCATCATATCACTGAAATTCAAATGTGAGCATGTTTTGTATGAGTTGCTTTTAAAACAAGCTTCTCATAATAAAAAAGTGAAATATATTCAAGAAAATACAGCAGACTTGAGCAGGGCCTTACAGAGACAGATGTCAAAAAACATTAACTGGTGACACAATAAATACTGCAATAAAAACACATTTTAAACAACTAATAATGTACATCACTCACAGCTAAAATAAGTATATATAAATGTATAAATATAACATTGTTGTATGTGATTTTGTCACTGTCTTGAATGTTTACCTGCAAAAAGCACAAATTATACATTTTATAGTAAAAACAAAAAAACCCCAAAACACTACAGTATCATATTATCATGTTTAGTATCAAGAAATCTTAATTCACCGTGAGTGAACTGAAGTGGTGATTCAGTTTGACTTTCTGTTTGTTTTATTCTCTCCTCTTCTTGCCTCTACCCATCTGTCAGGAGTCAATGGGCAAAAGCTCTGATGGGAAATCGTACATCATCACAGGGAGCTGGAATCCCAACACTCCTCAGTTTCAAGCTGTGAATGAGGAGACTCCCAAAGGTACAGTGACATTCTCTTTCAGATTGTTGTTTGAGGTCTTCTGATGCTTTTTCTGGAATATCTTTGTTTAGGTCATACACTTTTTTTCTGTCTGTATCTGTAACAGTATTCCAACTGATATTAAATAGTTAATTAATAATTATAAATCATAGGAGTTATTGTTACAGTTGAAGAATTATTATCCCTCTTGTGAAATTTAAATACTTTTTCAAATATTTTAAGTGATGTTTAACAGAGCAAGGGAAATTTTCAAAGTATTTTCTATTATATTTTACTTCTGGGGAAAAACTATTGTTTGTTCTAGTTTAACTGGAGTAAAAAATAAATAAATAAAATAAAAATCTCTCAGGGCAATATTATTGGCCCCTTTCCGTTTGGCTACAGAACAAACCACTGTTGTCCAGTTACTTGCCTAATTAACCTAATTTGCCTAGTTAAGCCTTTAACTTGCACTTTAATTAGAATAAAACTAGCTAAATATTATGTACAGTCATTTTAACAAAGACAAGCAAATTAGTTATTAGACATGCGTTATTAAAACTATTATGTTTAAAATATGAACTTTTATAAAAAAAAATTATAATTTCACAGTAGGGCTGTCTTTAACTATACTGTTATTGATGATGTATTACTACTACTAATAATATATGACAATAATTTGTTTACTAATAAGTTTACTATCATCATTCATTCATTTTATTTTCGGCTTAGTCCTTTTTTTAATCTGGGGTCGCCACAGCGGAATGAACCGCCAACTTATCCAGCATATGTTTTACGTAGCGGATGCTCTTCCAGCCACAACCCATCACTGGGATACATCCATACACACTCATTCACACACGTACACTACGGCCAATTTAGCTGACCCAATTCATCTATACCGCATGTCTTTGGACTTGTGGGGGAAACCGGAGCACCCGGAGGAAACCTATGCGAACATGGGGAGAACATGCAAACTACACACAGAAATGCCAACTGACCCAGCCGAGGCTCAAACCAGCGACCTTCTTGCTGTGAGGCGACTGTGTTACCCACTGCACCACCAAGTCGGCCTAAAATCATTATAACACAAAACAAATTCTGAACGCCATTATAGATTAAGTATTATTAATAAGAACGTCTGCTTTTCTTTGACTTGTGTGACACAGATAAGTTCATGTACATGACGACGGCGGTGGATCTGGTGATCACTGAGGTGGAGGAGCCTGTAAGGTTCCTGCTGGAGACGCGGGTTCGTGTGTGTTCACCCAATGAGAGGCTGTTTTGGCCCTTCAGCAAACGCAGTTACACAGAGACCTTCTATCTCAAACTCAGACCGGTGAGTTCAGGACTCTAACAGACTGATTTGATAGTTTTTTGTCTTTTGATTCTCTATGTAAACAATAAAGCCAAAAATGAACCATTTCACTTTTAAAGGGTTCACTGTACTGTTCTCTGGGGTCCATGTATAATGTTTTCATGAGTTTAACTGTATTTTGACATATTATAAGTATTTATAGGGTCTCTTATCCACAATTAAAAAAAACATTCACATATTTTACAGAACAAAATCTGTGTTACTGCTAATGAGATTTTGTAACATAACAACACAGTTTTAACATTGCAGACTCCGTCTTTATAAATATTTGTTACTGACTTATTAATACATATAAAGTTCTAAATAATAGTGTATAAACATGGTATATTGAAAGATGAAATACATCACTAATTAGCATTGGTATTAATAACACTATTATACATGTAGCTACAACTGGGATAATACTTGATAGGTTTTATTGTGTCATTATAGATGCATTTATTGAATTATTATGCTTGATTTTAAATAACTATAAACAGAGATATAAATCATTACGAGCATGGGATTAATACAAAGCGTTATCAAGATTTTTACATTCGCTAAAAACATAAGGTAATTTTCTGTCTCGTTTTGAACGCCTTCAGAAAACACTGTATGAATTGATATGGCAGAATGTCGACTCAAGTAAACGATATGATTGAACAGTTTTGCATCTTTAAATGTGTTTAAAAAAATAACTGTGTGCCCATTAAACTTCTCCATATTTATTTGTATAGTCTACTCTACATCCTTCAGATGGACGATTTAGGTTAAAACAAATAAATTCTCAGTACCTATGAAATAATCTGTAAGTAATAGTGAATAGATAATAGATAATAAGTTGCGCGACATTAGTGTCAAATCCAATATAGTCAGCAAACTTTCCTCTGTAATCCTGCGTAAAATTGTAGCTTTGTTTGTAAACAAATCCACAGGAAATTGAATTGGACAAAAGTGAAACACTTCTCTATTGCAGTGTGAATAAGTGGGTGGAGCTAAACAAACAGTGATGTGGAAGTGGGCATTGATTGTCCACGGAGGCGGGGTTTAGTCACATTATTACATAATAAAGTGGTAGAATGACTTTAAAATTAGCTGTTTTTAGACTTCTTCTTTTTGTCTTCTTCTTGTTTCGAGTCCCAAATTGTACAGGATGTTTTTATAGTGTAAGGACCTCATATATGTAATTTTTCTTCAATTTATGACGTCTACAACATTTTGAGACAGCCTTCACATAAAAGGGCACTTTAATAAAATTTGCGTATATTTTTTTTTAAAGAAATATATGTGTGTGTGTGTGACTGTGGCTTTACTATGAACTCAGATGGAGAACAAGGAGAGGAAGAGTAACTCAGACACTCTGTATGAAGTGGTGAGTTTAGAGAGTGAGACAGAAAGAGAGAGGAGGAAGACCACAGCGAGCCCTGGCGTCCTGTCTTCCGGATCCCATGGCTCCACGGTGCCATCTCCACCTGAGGATGATGAGGAGGAAGGTGAGCAGCCCTAAGCTGCCAATACATTTACATGTACATTTAGTCATTCAACAAGAAGAGTCAAAGAAAGAAGAGTGTTTCTACAGGTGGTTTGTCAAGCCCATTTACCTGTGTAAAGCACACTTCATAAATGCACAGTGTTTTTATTTTATGTTTTTTAGATATAGAATGATTGTAAGAACCTGTCTGGTGCAAAACTGGTGCAGGTTTGGGTTAAAGTGTCAGAGAGATGGAAGAGTGTGTTTTTCACAAACATAGGTATGGTGTAAATAAGAGTTGCGTTCCAAATGAAACACTGTGTGTAATTTTTAAATTAATGAAATAAATCACCAAACTAACAAATGGTGCCTGTCATGAGTACAACCATAGGTTGTGTCCGAAATTGTTTTCTCCTTCTGTCGAACCCAAAGAAAGATATTTTGAAGATAGCTGAAAACCTGTAACCAATGACTTCTATAGAATTTGTTTTGTTATGGAAGTCAGTATTTACAGGTTTTCAACTTTCTTCAAAATATCCTCCTTAGAAATCAACAGAATAAAGAAACTCATAAAGGTTTGAAATCACTTCAGAGTGAGTAAATAATTAGTAAACCCTTTTTAACACAGGGTGATGGAAACATCCTCCAGGACTATGTGTTTTAGTACTGCTTTAGTAAAAGTATTTGTGTTATACAGAGATTTTTTACTGAATCTCAAAAGCAAGTAACATCTTTCTCACTTTTTCTTTCCCACTGTCCACCCAGATAACGACGAGCCTTTATTGAGTGGCTCTGGAGACGTCTCTAAAGAATGTGCCGAAAAAATTCTGGAAACTTGGGGAGAACTGCTGTCGAAATGGTGAGTGCTTGGAAAACACGTGGAAATGAAATATATGAAATTGACTGGATTTATCAGGTATAGGTTTGAGTCATTGAAAATCAAGGCTTTGATTTGAAGTTACATCATAAAGCTACTATAGAATGTTCCTGAATTAGGTCTCTTCTGTTTTCTAAGGGTAAGCTTATTTGAAGTAAAAAAGAATAATCAGATAAATAAATATATTTAAATTATTACAATGTAAAATAATTATTTGAAATACAGTTATCTAATAAAACAGTTTCATCTTTTTTTTCTTTTTTTGGAAAACGTAATATTATTTAATTTTAGTTCGATTTATTTTAAAAACCATTTTTTGTGACATAAATATCCTAACTCACATTTTTCAGTTTGACCTATTCTTGGTCACCCTTAAGTGGTTCCAAACCTTTATGAGTTTTTTTCTTCTCTTATATATATTTTGAAAAATGTTGAAAGCCTGTGACCATTGACTTACATAGTAGGATAAGCAAATACTATGAAAGTCAATGGTTACAGGTTTTTGACATCTTTCTAAATATCTTCTTTTGTGTTCAACAAAAGAAAGAATCTCAAAAAGCCTTTGAAATAAGTAAGAAGTCAGTAAACGATGACAGAATTGTCATTTTTGGGCGAACTGTCGAAAAAAAATTACTTCGATCCACAATACTATTATCAAATTGCCATGCGTTGGAAACAGAAGCTTGTGCAGATTCCTGCAGAGATTAATTGTTGCACATTAGCATATGCACATTTAGATTAGAGGTTGTCTTGTCCGCCTCTTTGCTCCTGACAGTGTTGAATGGCTGCCGTTTGCCTTCCATGCAGGAAAGCACTATTAAACATGCAGAAAATCAAGAGCTTTCCATCCCACACATTCCTTTTTTTCTGTCTCTAACCAAAAAATGTCTCCACACACACACGCACACCATTTCTAATTTAAGAAGTCATTCATGGGAGGGAAATGAGCAAGATATTTTAATGTGGAGCTCTAGAAGAGAGACTGGGGGATGGAGGAATGGTCAAATACAGATAAGGGTCTTATTAAGATTATTTCCCCCTCCCATTACTCTTATTGTTGTTAATCAAAACCTCGAGATGAATTCAATTAAAAATCGCAGGAATTTAATTACGGGCTCACGACTGTCTCTGAGCTGAAGAACACAGCTGTGTCTTTGTGCGTGTTGTGCTCACATCTGCATCTAGTCACTAGTTCAGATCTTTTTTAAGCCATTGGTTCTTCTTGTTTTGGATGCTTTAGAGATTTACAGTCATTCTGTTGTTAAAGACTTCTTGTTCTTTGTGTTTTGAACACATTTGATTTAACAACAAAGTATTTTCAAACCATTTTAGCGAACCGTTTTTTTGTAAATGTTTTGGTGGTTTGTTGTTTAGGCTATGTTCATATTCTTTAATTTTGAAATTGTGCAAGTTATTGTCACTATAAATGTTAGGATTCAATGCACAGATAAATGATAAAAACTCAAAAGAAAATTAAGTATTTTATTTTTAAGAATTATGTATTTCTTGTATTGATATACCAGTGACCATTTCAGTATAAGGCAATAAATGCTTATTTGAATTTTATCATTAGAATGTCAATTTAAAATGTCTTTTCTTCAGTCCCCAAAATAAAAGTTCTGTGATCATATCTTACGTCATTCCAAACAAACAAAAAAATTTGTTGATTTTAAGAGCACATATAGGCGGCATGGTGGCTCAGGGATTAGCATTGTTGCCTCACAGCAAGAAAGTAAATAAAGGGGATAAATAAGATAAATGAGGGACTTAAGCCGAAGGAAAGTGAATGAATGAAGAGCACATATATGGGAGATTTCTGTATCTGCATTTTGTTGACCCAAAACTCTTGAACCCAAATTGCTTGTAAAGCCAAAGTGATATATAAAAAATATGGACAGAGATGGATAAAAAACTTGGCGTGGTGTATGACAAAAGTTACGATTGACATCATACTCACTCAAAGAAAAGTAAATGTAAAAGTAAAGTCATATGGGTTGGTCACATCAAATAAGAAGCATTTTTAACTAAAATATGCTTTATATACATAAATGCATGTATAAATGTTAATTACTAATCTTTTTATGAACAGCTTTTGATGATAACTGCATTTCAAGGCTAATGTGAATCACTGAATGTCTGTATTTACAAAGAACATCAAACAAACAAAGAATCAAAAAAAGAATAACATATGAATACATACAGACCCTTACAGTCTCCGAAATATTATAATTACAGAAAAATAAACCTAAAACATAGATAGGAAATGTGTTCAAAAACAATACATAGGCCTATGCAACCAGTAAAAACTTCTCATCGGTACATTTATTCTTAACTAGCACTTATAACAACTTGTTAAAAAGTAGTCCCGTCATTCCGGTTCATCCCAAGTTCATATAATAGCATTTGCTCCTTTGTTTTTTGTTTTGTGCATCACTCTCGCGATTGTCTATTTTTAATCGGATCTGAGAAGCACTTCAATAATCATGCACTAGTTGTCATTTTGTCTGCCGTCAAGTTGATCATGTAGTTCAAGTTCTTGCTAATTAATTTACGCACATGTGATTAAAGTCCCTGTATTTTCGATGCAAATGCAAAATAATTAACTGCACATCTGCTGGATCCCCTGGCCTTTGATGTGAGTGCTTTCTAGTTCATCAGCATATGATTTACAGGAACCAGTTCACCAGACCTGGAACGTATTGCATTCGTTAACACATTTACTATGTTGTACGACAACAAAACGACCCTATAGACTTTGTATTTGCACAACATGTGTCTCATTATGTCAGTGCACTGAACAAAGTTCTTCTTATTGGAGGAAATGGATTGCAGTTTTAATCCCAATTGAGTTTGTCAGTTTTTGTCAGAGTGATTGGCAGGGTAATATCAGTTGTAAAAATCCTTGAGGGAAAGAGTTTGTGCATATTACAACACAGCAGAAGTATGAATTCTTCTTTTAGTCAACATGGAAACTGGCGTCTGTGCCATTTGAGACATTCTATAAACATCCACAAATAAATACTAGTAAAGGTGGAGACCTCACTCAGAGATTATGCCTCGAGCAGTTTAAGTCTGTGCTATATAAGCATCTCCATTTGTAAAAGCCCCTGTGGAAACTGTTAAAAGAATTGTTCACCCCAAAATGAAAACTTGCTGTTATTTTTCCTCACTCTCAGGCCATCCAAGATGTACACTTTTTTTCTTTCGCAGAACATTAAAGAAGATTTTTAGCTGGAAAAAAAAAAATCATGGTTCTTGGTGATTCATAAAATGCTAGTCAGCAGCTACTGGCATTTTGGGTAAAATAAAAAAACATACAGGCAAACCAAATGCCACTTTCCTATTCACATACATATCTGATGAAAATAATTAGAAAATAGAACTATCGTGTTCCAAATCATAGCATGTTGAAATGAATATTCCAAAGATACATTACATTACGCGTTGGATGTGAATTTGATTAGAAAATGAGTACAAACTACAAACATGGTGGATGCAGAGAGGCTTTGGTAACGATGTTTGAATGATTGTTAATTAATATCTGACCTAATGGAAAATATTTTACATTTGAATCGTTATATTTCATTTGCAACAACAATGTGAACTTCTAAATACGTGTTTGGTCATTAACTTTTAAATGCATAATTATGCAAGCACGTGACTAGATTTCTCTGCATGAAAGACTTGGGAATGGCAGATTAACCTTCTGATGCATCTCCAATATGGCAGGAAATTAAATATGAAAGAAATGTGGATGATGGGATAGGGCACGCAACAGAACAGTCCATTAATGTGGAAGTAGTATGTCCCAAAGCCTGCATACTCTTCTGTTACACACTCAGAATTATGTACATTTTCTTAAAAAAAAAAAAACAACAACATACTTTTAGATCGTATAAGTAGGCGACTATCGATCTGTGCCAAAAAGCTAACATTATTTGCAGCTTTATTGGAGGAAACAGATTGCAGTTTTAATCCCAATTGAGTTTGTCAGTTTTTGTCAGAGTGATTGGCAGGGTAATATCAGTTGTAAAAATCCTTGAGGAAAAGAGTTTGTGCATATTACAACACAGCAGAAGTATGAATTCTTCTTTTAGTCAACATGGAAACTGGCGTCTGTGCCATTTGAGACATTCTATAATAAAAAGACATTCTATAATAAAAACATATAAAAATGTTTTTATTATCAAAAGACATTACAAAATTTACAAAATGTATTACATTTTTAATGTAATAAAAAGACATTCTATAATAAAAAGATATAAGTGGTTTATGTTTTGTCTGTATATGTTTTTTTTGAGACACAAAGGGCATTTTTTGAATCACCAAAGAACATGGTTTCAGCTAAACGACTTCTCCAATGTTCTACAGAAGAAAATAATCTTAGATGGCCCAAAGGTGATTGAATTAACATCACATTTTCATTGTATGGTGAACTATCAATTTAGGATGAATGCAACAATTTTCTTTAAAAAAGGTTGAATAAATAAATAATTAAAAAAATATTTTTATTATGTTACAGCTTTTTTTCTCACATAAATTGACAGCTATGGAGATGAAGTTCATGTCCTCATATTGTAAGATGACAGATTCTGAAATCACTCAGATAGGTGAAATTATGTATACAACTCTACCACTGGTATGCTAGAAGTTTGCAGAATTTCATGACAATTCTTGTTGTACAGCCAAATCCATTTTTATGACTTAATTCTGCAACTCCATCCACATTTTCCTCATTGTGGAACGCATTACATAAATGTGACCCTGTAACTCCATGACTGTACACAATGTGACACTGTGACACATGGTAAAAGTTATCTTTCTTGTTAAAACAAGTTTTTGTTCAAACCATCTGTGACAGCGACACACAACATTTCTCTTCTAGTAACAGTTTCTATTTTCACTGCAAAACAGCAGCATAAACTACCATGAAAATCCCCTCAGGTACTGATTTATGTGCCTTATTCATTGTCAAATTCTACCAGTGTAGTTTAAATACCATTTTATGTGACATTTATTGCCATATTACTGAAAGCAGTAGCAGATAGTTCACCTCCGATTTTGAAAATAAAATAACTAGCATATGGTTTTATAATAACTAGCATATGGTTTTTTAATAACTAGTATTTAAATGCTTCTGTTGTGTCGCATCCCGATTAGTTCAGACAGCCAAATCACGTGTAGTTAGGACACTGTAAATGCAAATCACATTTATTGAGTTTTAATCTGCATTCACCGATTCACAACACATGACCAAAATGTTTCACACTGCAGACACAACCTGGAGTGTCTTAAATGTAAGTGCTGTAATTCATTGGTAACCATGAGTTCTTGTTGGTGTTGTAATGTTTCATCAGGCATTTGAACTTGGCAGTGCGTCCCAAACAGCTCCCGGCGCTGGTGCGCAGTGGTGTCCCAGAGGCCTTGAGAGGGGAGGTGTGGCAGCTACTGGCTGGATGTCATAACAATGACCATCTGGTGGAGGAGTACCGGACACTCATCACTAAGGTAGGCTTATGGTTCCCATCCTCCATTTCAGTACACATTTCATCACATGAGCTGAAGCAGAGGAACGACTCTAATGTATCCTCTTCATTATCAGTGCTTTCTTTGGTTGGCCCAGAAGTTTTGATCAGATATCTCAATGAATTATTTATGTAAATGCAGAGTTACATGTTTGTGTATAGGGTTTCCTTTACCATTTGTAGACATGTAGACACTAATAATACCTAAATATGTCTTTTCAAGCACAGATCTATTACTTTGCTTGACTTTGGGGTATTTATCATATATATTAACACTCTGTACATTATGAAAATTATGAAATTTTAAACTTTTACATTAATGTTTTTTGTTAAAAACATTGCAAAGAATGCATTGTAGTCTCATTTTATCATTGTCATTAGTGGTGCTTTATGTTAATAGTCACAGTTATTATTTAATAATGTTTGTGCCATTTCATTTATTCATAGAATAAAGGTCATCAATGTCTATTTTTCATATAAGATTTTATTAAAATTGCTCTCAAAAATGAAACAATATGGAATTTCCTGGTCCTTTGCCGAACACATTCCCCTCTCTCTACCTCATCTCTCCATTCAGCTATAAAGATGCTGTATTCTCTACACAAGGCGTTTCTCAGTGGTACATCAGCTATTAGCCAAGAACTGGTCAAAAAGCTGTGATCATTTTAAATTTCATTTGGACATCGGTTATTGGGTGAAAATAGAAAGTTAAACCTACTGTACACTGAAAGCATTTTAGAGTAGCCAAATGTTTGGCATTCAATTTACATCGAATCAACACCATGTCAAGATTGTGATGTCAGTTTAATTAGCTTATTTAAACAAGTTCTTAAAGGTCAACTTTGTATGTCGTATGTTTGTATGTACAGTATGTCGCGGCAGTATATGGGAGTACATATAACCCGCTATCATGAGGGTTTTAGGCCCAATCCCAATTCTACCCCCAGATCTTTCCCTTACCCCTCCCCTTGTTTTGCGCGTTTATGTGAAGTGGTAGGGGGGTCCCAATTCTCTTTAGCTTGAAGGCGTAGGGCTTAGGGGAAGGGCTAGATACCCCTTGAAACTGAGGTTTTTCAGGACCACAATCGAAACCAAGGGGTAAGAAAATTTCCCAGAATTACACCATCTACAATGGCAGCATGGCTGTTCACGGAAGTAAGGGGATTCACAAATGAGTATTTTTTTGTCATTTCTACGAATGTTTACAACAAACAAGCACATGTTTTAATACATTCATAACCGCGTTCGTGTTTTACCGTCATGCTTAAAAAACCCTGCTAAAATAAAAACCGATAAATTTCGCTATCTATAATCCATAATAATAACTCCAGTATAGCAGTCCCACAACATTCTGTTGCTCGATGCTACTTGAACACCCTGTCAGAAAAGTCTAGTGGCTGGGAATGACCTTTTTACAGTGTCTGGTATAATGTTAATGTTATTTTCTTGTGTTTACATAGATGAATATGGCCACTGTGTAAATGCACAGTACAGTTACGAGCTTATTGCCACATTATATCGTTATGATAACATGATATCATTGCCTTCAGTGATTTCCTGAAGGTAAATACCAAAAAAACGCAACTGGAATAACTAAAGCAGTCGTGATAGTCTGATCTCATATGAAGCAAGAGATCGTGATGACATGATGACTTGTGCAGGTGTTGTAGTGGTGTCCCATTTCTTAGGGGTAATTTTGATGCCCTTCCCCTTCACACTCTGTTTCAAGGGCCAAGGGGAAGGAGAAGGGGTAGGGGTACAAAAATAGAATTGGGATTGTGCCTTAGTTTGGATAGAGACAGTCCAGAGATCAAGAGAGCCGCTCAATAGCCAAGTAATGGCAGAAGGATTTTATATGATTAGCAGTAGCATCAGATTGCTAATGGCTGAGTAATGTGTATTAGAAAGCAGGACTCTGGCTGTTTTTGTTCTCAAACCTTCTGGTTTATTCAGAACCACGGTGTGTAAATGTGATACAGTGTAACTTAGCATCCAAAAAATGGCAGTTCCTATTATTTTACTGGTTTATTTTTTCAATTATGAATGCATTAAAATCTTAAAATGTACTTTTGCTTGGTGATTGTGTGTTTTTTAAATAATAGAGAACATAAACCAGCAATAGTGCTATGCATTTCATATAATTTCCCCATTCTGTCTGCAAACTCCGTTGGTTCTTGTGTAGTTGAGCTATTTGACCCTTTGCTGAAACCCAAGAGATACTTGTCAATGTACTGTATCTTGTCAGTCATTTCACTGTGTCCCAGAGGAGCCTTACAGTGCTTGAGAATATATTTTCAGAAAGATGCTGAATACTGAATTTTTAGCCTCTTTCCAAACAGCGTTCAAGAGCTCTATTCTCAGAAATCAGTGAGCCTTCTGTTGCCTGTCTCATTTGGGCCTTAATGTGATTTGTCTCTAATGTGAAAGCTGGTTGTTCCTTGTTAAGGCTTTGCTCTTCCCTGCATTTCACAATGGTCATTGTGGCTTCCTTTACTCTGTGAATAGAAAAGACTTGAACTTCACTCACTGGGTGAAAGTCAACAAATGTTCACACTCAATGTGATTCGCAACAATGGAAGTGACATTAAGTCATGTATTTTCAGTGAGATAAGAGGATTTGGAATGGAATAAGTGAGGTGGCTATAGAAGAGATTAAAAACAAAGCATTATACATGGAACGGTTGATTGGTGAAATGTTACATAATGAAATATTAAATTTACCATAAGTAGTTTATTCTAAAAGTGCCAAGATCCTCCCCTCATTTTTAGACCTGTCACAATAATCAGTATATCGACTTATCATGCAATTCTTGGAGATGACCTCAATAAGTTTTGCCACTGCAATGTATATTTACAAATTCACAAATAACGTTAAAGCCATTTTACAATGACATTTACATTCTACCTCACCAGTGTCAAAGTTTATATTTGGACATTTACCTAATAGCACATTTACCCTTTTAACATAAAATTAAAGAATCCAAATAACCTTAAGAATGCTAAGTATTTTATAGTGTTTATGGCTATTTGCATTATTATGCTGTTATATAATCATTATATAATTAGTGGCATAAAATGATCTCAAAATGACAAAAATATTGCGTATCGCAACAATTTCTGTGACAATATATCGCACAACAAAAATTCCTTATTGTGACAGGCCTACTCATTTTTTCCTTGGAGAAATTTGTGTAGTTAAAATATGCGATGCATTGTTTTGTGATGATTTAAATATATTATGAGTCATATATAGATGTTTAATATATACTATATTTGAAGACTAAATTTTAATAGTTGTATTTAAATTAGTTATTAGAAGTTAGTTATTTAAACTATTATGCTTAAAAATGTGTTGGAAATATTGCTCCATTAAACAGCACTTTTGGTTTGTCTTTATTCATATAAAACATCTCTGACTTTTTGCAGGATCCGTAAAACTGCCATATTTAGTGGGCAAACGTTGCCTTGCCTTTTTTTGGCTACATTCTTTCAGCGATTTCACTGGGCATGTCCATGTCAGCTGTCATTATGTAAAGAAAACATCCCGCAGCACTTGAGGTCCCAGGTGGCCACAAGATGTTCCTCTCTCCCACCCACCCCAAAGTCCAAATAAACCCAATGTACACACTGAATGTGTGTGAGATTGTTAGGACAACAGCCACGCTGAGCCGCTCCTGCATGTATAGCTTTGTTTTTTATGCCGTACTGAGGTGAACAAACCCACTTTTGTATCACTTCTGAAGAATAGGAATGTGCCAAAACTTCAGCTAATTTCTTTTCCACCATTCATCACTATTATGACTAAGTTTTGCATGTTTTGTACACAAACTGTCATTAAATGAAAAAAGAACAGTACGTGTAACTGTAAATAATATCCTTGAAAATTACTAGCAGCTCTGAAGACCTGAACATGTTTATAAAATTGATCCAATTTGTGTTTAGAAAGAATTGGTCATAACAAGAGCACTATTTTGTCAGTTCGAGCAACGCAGTTAGTTGAATGAATACTCTCAATTCTCTGAGATTTCTTTGTGCATGAGAAAATTTGGGATGGTTTGGAGTTTTCTCTGGATGATTGAATTCAGCAGTGTGGCACCAGTATTTTACTTAGAAGACATCACCAGCTTCTTAGAAGAAAATTTGGATTTCATTTCCAATGTGCCAATCCTAGAAACTTTTCCCATCTGTCCAGAAGTGCATGCTGCTGTGAACTTGTTATATTAAATATATTAAGCTCAAAACTGATCTGACCTTCCTCACCTACAAGAATTCAAAGCATCCAGATAGACAAACAAATAATATCTAAGATGTGATTAGTTTGTGATTAAATTTAAATGCATAATAAATGACAAACTATTGTTAATTATATAAAAAAGACATATTGTTTTTAAAATGTGTTTTTTTTTTTTTGGTATCAATAATTTTGTCTTCAAATGTATATTTATTATGGAAATATTTTACACCTACCTACAACTACCTACACATATTCATTCATTCATTCATTCATTCATTCATTCATTCATTCATTCACCTTCGGCTTAGTCCCTTATTTATCAGGGGTTGCCACAGTGGAATGAACTGCCAATTATTCTGGCATATGTTTTACACAGCGGATACCTACACATATTATTTTTATAAATATTTTATTCAGCTTAAATATATCTATTTTTTGGTTTATAATAATAATTTTTGAGACACTAAAATTAGTTGTATTTATCTGCCAGGACCTGCACTGCCCGCTTGCATAAAGCATTTTTGACACTAAAGAGGTAATTTCCCCTTAGGGAAGAGAAACCATTTTGCAACATTGACGCAGGTTTTTTTTAAAGTTGCCATTCGCACACTACTCATATTTTAACCAAGTAGTAGCTTTATAGTAAAACTGTTTGTCTACTGGATGCAAACCGCCATAAAAACTCATAACTTATTATAAGAAGTGATTTTATTGTGTGTTTGACACTATAAGCAATTGTTGCGCTCGCATCACAGCACCTAAAACTATCCAAAATATGTCCCTAATATAATGTTAGAAGAAACACGGCAAGCATTTTCTGTACAAATATGTGTACTGTTGTATTATTATGTTCTATTACATGGAATAAATTACATGCACTGTATTATTTAAAGAATGGTTACATTTCCTTAAACATTCTCTATTATGAGACCACCCCAAGTCCTGGCTGTAATCTTCGATTAGCTGATTCACGACAGCCTTTACAGCGGTGTTGTTTCCACTCAGTTAGTTATCACAGAGCTGCACTTTTCACCGTCTGCCCTGCTAGTTCTCCACACTCTGATAGAAGTGGCCAACAATAATCCCTCACAGGCTTTGAGTGTAAACTAAACCGTAAGCCTCACTTTCCCCTCACATTGCCTAGTAAGTAATTAATGAATACTTCGTTAATATTCTAGCCAATTCAAAATATGCAACCAATATTGTTTTAAAAATGACATATGTTGAACCAGGCTTTTTTTTCTTTTCTTTTTTTAAACACAACAGATGCTTTCTATGCATGTATATGTGTGTGTGTGTGTGTGTGTGTGTGTGTGTGTGTGTTTGTGGTTTATGCCTGGGAACCATGGTGATTCATTTCTTAAAAGTGTCGCACAAAGAATAGCCGTGCTCTCAGAGTTTTGCCATTGTGTGTAATTCAATGGACGCATTGAATGGCCCACATTTCTATTTTGAGTTGTTATCACGGAACTGGTTGGCTGCTCTATAGCTCAGTGCTCACGGCAAGTTAAGCAACAAAGTGACATTGATGGAGCACTCTGTCTCTGCTTCCCATAAACATTTTAGTGAGAAATATAGAGTTTCCTATGTTTTAAAAGACAGGCCTCACTCTGGTATATCTGGGCCAAATGGCTGGATTAAGACAGGTGCTGATTTTCACCAGGGCAGGTCATAAATACAGGACACGTCTTAACACCACGGCTTGAGCGATGACAAGCTTGATTTAGTTTTACTGAGTGCCTTCAGCTTTTCCATGTATTACTCAAGTATTACCACTCTTTTAAGACCCAATGACTTCATTTATTTATGCTTGTTGCCATGGAAGCGATGGCTGCCGTTATTGAGCACAGTGCCAGTGCTGATGAAGCGACTTACAATTGGCATTTAGCAATTCAACAAAAAGAGGCAATACACAACAAGAAGTGCTAATAATACAAAGCAACTGTTAGTGCTCAGAGAATTTTTTTTTTTAAAGAGAGAGAAAGATGAGTGTTTCTACAGGTGGTTTGTCAAGCCCACTTACCTGTGTGAAGCACACTTCATAAAATGTTTTTTTTTTTTTTTATATGGAGTGATTGTAAGAATGTGTCTAGTGCAAATGTGCAAAAACTGGTGCGAGTGTTGGTTAAAGTGTCAGAGAGATGAAAGAGTGTGCTTTCTACATGTGGGTTGTCAAGCCCATTTACCTGTGTGAGATGTAATGTTTTGGGGTTGTCGGGTGGTGAGGTGGGGGAGAGAAGAGGAGTTTTGTTTTTGTTTTATTGGTTTTGTTCCACAGAAGGAAGAAAAAAAGTTTAGTATATGAATAACTGACGATTTTTAAGACCACAATATACTCAAAGCTCCTTTTTATTTTTTTCAAGGGCTGTGTGTTATTTTGAATTTGTGATATACATATATTAATTATATGGTATGAGGCAATAGTGTTATGTCAATACACAATAATTTAATACAAGCACATCTGAAAAAAAAATAGTAGAGGACAGCGTGCTTTTGCTTTATATCAAGGGCTTCAGAATAACATAGTTAACATGTATAATTTGAAGCTGCTTGACCTGAGCTTGAAGTGCTGCTGACAGACAGAATGTTTGTGCTGTTTAATGTGTTTGAGAGGAGCTGTTATCCTTCTTACATTATATGGTGTGTTCTGCTTCTGTTTTGCTGTCAAGGGTGCATGAGCAGTATGTGAATTTCTGTAAAAACTCTAGTGGACAAGTGTCGCCTCGTGTATGCACACCAAACAGACACAGGCATTTTACTGTAATATGTGTACAATAATCTGGACAATAATTGTAACATATGTGCACCTTAAAGCCTATAAGCTAGTTTATATTTTAGTATATTAGTAACCTTAAAGTCACTTTTGTATTTATTTGGGTGATCAAAATAATTTGGTGAATTTAGCTTATGTTTTAACACTAAAACTACGAGGCGGTCATTTTGACTGATGTTAATTATTGCAATTTAATAGCTTTGTTGAAATAAAATCTATAATTCCCTGACTTTTACTAAATATTTGTATATTTCCTTCTAACATTGTTATTTTATTAAAATTACAAAACACAAAAGAGTTATGATTATTTCTACCCAGAACTACAGTTGTCTGCTACTTTTCCATAAAAAAGCCTTCTCCCCTGCTTGATAAAGTAATAATGAAAGTGAGTTGCAGACATTCGCGAGTGGTCTAACGTAGTCTAACGTTACATTTATAGACTGTATTACCAAAAAGATTGTATTTTTAAGGTGATAACTTCATTAAATATGATGACAGACATTCAAAGCTTATTTTTTATATCTCAATAGAAGCTTTGAAAATATGTAAATATGACGTGGCAATGCGACGTGTTGTATGACAATGGTCAGAATGACCGTTATGGTAATTCTAGTAGAATTGTAGTAGTTCCAGTGTTAAAAAGCGTTATTTAAGTTTTGATTAGCATTATTTAAAGTTTGCTTGGATAAGCTGTTTCCATTCTTTAAAATTAATGTCGTTTTGGCCTGATATTGTTTGAAATAACATTACACATTTGTTTAACATTTGTTTCTCCCGATTCTCCAGCTGAAAGAGCAGTGTGAGGTGGACTAGCAAAGACTCTGCCATAAGTTTGTTCAAATACCTCATAAACAACAGATGCTTGCATGATATTTTCAGTGGTAACATTGCAAATCCAATCAAGTCAATAATTCATAGCAGACTGGCAAGGAGCCTACATTTACAGTCAGTCCCCATCCGCATGGCTCTCATTCTATTTTTGTTAATGGAATAAGTATATTTAATTAGAACGTCTGTAATCGACATGGTAACAAACACCAGATTTTGGAGCGCTGTTTCAATCTGCACCCATCTGCGCAACCGAGCATGCTTGTTGGGCTGCATTTCTTTGGCTCATACTATTACCAGATGTTCCCCTGTACATAAACACAGACGCAGAGGTCAGACATACACACAGATTTCTCTAGACACCCCTCACACACCACCCCATGTGGTGAATAAAAACAAACGGCTAACACAAAGCCTGGCCTGTTAGTCTGCAGCAGTCCCCACCTCTTCTCATTTCAAGTCTCGGCATTCTAAACATGCCACAATAAATATGCATCAGAGCGCCAGCCGTGACTTAACAAAATAGGGAACAGATCGTCTTCAGCTTGATTGCTTTCAATAGAAGACCTTTTATACAGAAAATAGTAGCATACTTGTCTATACAAAAATAGGGCTGCTGCTCTGTGGGGTTAATGCCACGCTGAATGGTCTAGACCCAGAGGATTGTGCAGGGTTTATGGAGGAAGACTGTGGGTGGTCTATACGGCTCGATACTGGCTCTTCTCTGCCGTGGCAATGTACAGGTTTGTGGGTCTGAGAGTTTGGCTGACTATTGATGTAAAGGTGCTGTGTCATATGAAGGGATGAGTATGTGCTGTTTGTGTTTGCTGTGTTTTCACTGAGCAGCTGAGTCAGGCTGAACTTGGCTCACACCTTCCCATCACTGTGAGGTTCCATCACTACAGCTTGTCACTTATCTTTGACTATCCTTTGTCCTCAAGTCACAGTTGACAGGCTGTTTTATTTAACACTTACAAAAACAGAGCTGTGAGGATATAGAAGAGTGTTCTCGTCAGTACAAAAGTGTTTGCAGTACATGAAGTTTTGTGGTCAATGAACTGCATTGAGCTATAAAGAAATAGAACACAAATAAATAGCACACAGCTTTAAAAAAAATAATAATACACTGGATATATTAATAATTTCCAGTAGGTCCAGAAATTAAAATATAAAGGTTAAAATGGTGGATTCCTAATTCACAATCAAATTGCATTATAACCTGTATGTTTTGGAGTTGATGTTCTGCAAGGGAGACTGTTGAAGTGGTTCTTCAGCACAATCAACGTAGGTAGTCTAAGGGTCTGTCTTTTTTTTGTCTTGCCAACTCACTTGATCTAATGCATTGAGCTGTTTCATTCTTTTTATATTTCTTCCTTTCCTCCTCATTGTCCTCCTCCTAATGGATGAGACCATGTCGTCTGCTCCCCACCTTTCAAGTCAAGCCTATTTTTAGCCCCTTGTGTGCTTGGCAGAGGAAAGCGTGAAAGTGGGGACTGTGTGTTTGCAGATTCTGGCAGTGACAGAATGAAGGGAGACTGAAGGGGTGCTATGGTTTTAATGTTACAGAGGTGACAGAGAATAGAGACTGACAATGATGATATAAATAGAAACGGGTATATTTGTGTTTGAAAAAAACACAAATATTCAGTATTTCTTCATGGCCAATTCCTCAAATTCAGACTGGCACAAGTTATGCCACAGAAACAGTATTGCCTATGTGTTCATCAACATTAACTGCAAACTCTAAAACCGGTATTATGTAAAGCATAACATCAAAACTAGTTTTACTTGATCTAATAAAACAATGCATGTAGTTTTTTTTCTATGACTTTGGAAAATGGCTATATTCTGACCTGCGTTTTTTTTTTTTGTTTTTTTTTTGCATGTGTCCGCATAGGCGGGAGAAAGGGAGTGTGCGTGGGAGGGATGTTGTGTTGGAGTTGCGATGGGAATAAAAGGAAAAGGAAGGATAGAGCAAGTGATTTAGTTTTACATAAGACAAACAGTGTTCTTGAGGGAGTCTAAGAATCTAAAGGTAATGCAATTGTTTTGTGTTTGCGAGAGATTAATAAGTGGGTATATGCGGGATGAAGGACTATATGGATTGACAAGGGAAGGGGATGCCTCTCTCTGCTCGTGCTCCGACATCTGCTTACTGGCTAGAACCAAGGGTGGGAGGAGTTTGTGTGCTCCTGCTGCAGCGGAGAGAGAGAGGGAGAGAGGAAAGGAAGGAGCAAGGGTGCATCAGTGCCACAGAGCGAGAGAGGCTGCTTTCTGCATCACACCATTCTATTTCTCATTTACATTCCAGATGCTGGCTCCTCTCTGGAGAGCCCCTTCTGCATTTGAAATGCCAGTCACCACTTGCTGTTCCTTCATCCTTGATCACACAGACTTTCTCCACATTGATGTGAGGGAGGAGGGAGCCCGGCACGTGCTGAAGCGATTCCCCACTCTTCATTCGACTGACAAATGAAGTTGCAGAGAAGACTCTGGATTGCATTCTTTTGGGATTTGTAGGAAAGAAACAGTTTGTGAGTTATCTCCTGTACCTGTTTTTTGAGTGTGATTCTTTGGACAAATAACTGTTTGTGAGCAACTGGGATGTCTGTGATCGGAGTGGCAAGGATTCTGGCTTCCTGTGCCGGCAGCTGCCTGTCCCGCTGAATCACAGCTGTGCTGCTCCCCATAAAGGTGGGGGATTGATAAAAGAGGGGGTACTGCTTGGATTTCATATGGAATTAAAGTTACAGTCAACACCTACGCTCCCAATCAGATCCAGTGTTTTACTCATTAAGTGACTCTCTCTGGAATATTGTAGCTGCTTGCGTGTGTTTTAGTGAAAAGATTGCTGTGGGTACAGAAGACTAGTGCCTCGTTGCTGCTGATATGGAAGGCACCTGGCACGGACACCTCCCCCATATCTAACAGGGGCAGTCATACTCTGGGAAGCCTTTGCTGAGCTAGGCCCCCAAGGAACTAGCACCCTAATTGTGCGCCCAAGCGCACCCTGAACAAGATGAATGCAACTGAGCTGAACTATACCACAGAACCCTTCTGCCTGCTGGACATTGGCTACTCTCAGATTTTTAACACCTGCTTACTTGAAGTTGCTGTTATTCTTTTCTTGACAGTGCTCATCATCTCTGGAAACCTGGTGGTTATCTTTGTGTTCCACTGTGCTCCGCTACTCAGTCACCATACCACTAGCTCCTTTATACAGACTATGGCATATGCAGACTTCCTGGTTGGTGTTAGCTGTCTTATCCCCTCCCTTTCCCTCCTGCACCATCTGGAGGGTTTGAACGAGAGACTCACCTGCATGGTCTTTAGCTACATGGTCTGTGTGTTGAAGAGTGTCTCCATGGCCTCTCTGGCATGCGTTAGTATTGACCGATATGTTGCCATCACACGACCTCTTTCCTACACAGCTCTTGTCACACCCTGCCGTCTTCGCACTTGCATTATCCTTATTTGGCTGTACTCATCACTCATCTTTTTGCCCTCTTTTTTTGGTTGGGGCAAGCCAGGATACCATGGAGATGTATTTAAATGGTGCTCTTCCTGGGACACCCAACCTATTTTTACTGCCTTTATTGTTGGGGCCCTCTATGCACCAGCTGCTTTTACAGTTTGTTTCACCTATGCCCATATCTTTCGGATTTGTCGGCAACACACTCGGCAGATCAGTGAGCGGAGAGCTCGCTTTGGCCCACAGGATCCTGAGCCAGGTGAGCAAACCTGCACTGACAAACGCTATGCCACCGTGCTCTTCCGTATCACCAGTGTGTTCTACCTCCTCTGGTTACCCTACATCATTTACTTTTTACTGGAGAGCGCAGGGATATACCATCATGCTATTGCCTCGTTCCTGACCACATGGCTGGCCATTAGCAATAGTTTTTGCAATTGTCTCATCTACAGCCTGTCTAACAGCGCCTTCCGGAAAGGCCTCAAAAGACTCTGCCTTCTTTGCCTGCAACGTACAGACAACAAGAAACACCTAGGAGAGCCACCAGCCCCTCTACACCCTGCTTGCCATGTGTAAAATAATTTTTGGCAAAATAGTGAGCTTGATGTTCTTGACAAGGATCTTGTTGGGTTAGAAGCAGATACTGTAAAAATCTTTTCAGTATCTGTGCTCCTCCTCTGTGTTTAGATAGAGGCAAGATGACCAAGGTTTGTTTGTCTGTTTGTATTGTTACAGGATTACCCAGCAGGAAAAAAATGGACCATTGACCTTGGTCATTAGATATTAAGTAGACAGCTTCATGAGAATGGTGTTTGCTGTTCTCATTGGCATTTGTGGATATGCCATTTGCAGCAGTTTTTGCTCCGTTGATAAGTTAAGCAATGAGGATAGGATGAAATCAATGAAATGGGATTGTCATTGGAAAAGTCATAGATTGCATTAAATAGTTTATTTGCTAAATGAACATTAGTTGCATAAAGCAAAAACTGAAGTATGCTGTCTGCTCAGCACTGTCATCTTAAAGAAGACAAGCTCTTTCAGTAACTTCAACTAGCTGATCTTGTAGACTTTGTGGAAATTTGATCAGCCCTTGGTGAGTGTCAACTTTTAGTACTACTTATGTGGTCAACACGTTGAGAACAAATAGTCTGTATTTCTGTTGTTTACTGGCTCACATTTGTTTAAACGTAGGGGAAAAAAAGCTCTGTTAGACTATTTAAAAACCCTAAATATTATAGATTAGACAATCTGTTTTAATGACGTTTTAGGCAGAGAATTACAAAAATGAAAAGCATTTACATTGGCCGGATGCATGGGACACCTGACCCTTTTTTACTAGTAATATCTAAATCTTGGCTCAAATGTTTTAAAGAATAATCTATGAAGTCTAGGAATCAGTGATAAGTCTTTACCTTCAGCAATCACGATTGGAATTTTTGCAAAAGCCCTTTTCCCAAAGAGTGGAGATTCTCTAGCCCTAAAGCAATGCCACTATTTGGTAGTCTTCCCATTTTCTGCTTATTTAAAGCCATGAAGGAATTACATAACTATGCCTCCAGTCAGAGGACATCATCCTCAAAAAATGCAGATATACAACTGCAAACAGACTGGCTATTTTGCCTTACTCCTTTTTAACCTTTAATCACACTGGAGATGAACTTGCTGAAACGCATCAACTCTTATTACATATTCCTACGGTCCTGCAAGTCAATCTGAAAAATCTGTTCAACTTCTTGGAGTATTTGGTCGGATTCAACTTGGATCTTAGTTTGATTGGACATATGGACTCTTGGATTTGCCCTATGCCCTGAAGTGTCAACCCTGTATAACTCTTGCCTTGCTTGATTTGTTTCCACAAGTTACAGTGTGTTTTAGTGGTCAGGATGAATAGTTAAGGGGAATGTGGAACATCTGTTCTAACACATTGTTCAAATTCACAATGACACTGAAAATATTAAATAATGCAATTAAGCACAATACTGTAACACATGACCATAACAGATGTTAATTCTGTCGACGGACACTTAAGATGAACAATGCTGCAGTGGTAAATTTTGCTGATGTGGGCAAGAACTAAAAAGATTGAACTCCAGGTGTATTAGGACATTTATTGTGCAAAAATTGTAAATCAGAGGAAAATCTACTGAATAATGATATTAGGATGCCGAGGTCAAATTTATATGGTAAATTTTCCACATTTGGAAAAGTGGAACAACTGCATCTTTCTGCGCTGTACTATTTATCTTAATGAAACAATTAAGAGGCCTCATACACAGATTCTGTACATAATTCATATGTGGAGGTGCCAAGAATATTATGTTGTTTGTCGTTTTTATTTTCATGCTGTGACTGATTATAAATACACTCATTTGGATGGTACTGTTAATGGTTTCTTACGCAGATAGCTTTGTCCTTATAGTTGACCAAAGTAACAATATTTATTGGTGTACTCTGATTGAATTATTATATTTTTAAATATACATGTAAATATACAGGAATATCAAAATGTATGAAGATTGAAAATACTTGTTGAATGGATTGCTTATTTGTATTAGGGCGTTTATTCTATAAAAGACAGTCTGCATTCCTCTTTATATTTAATGAAATGATATTTATGACCTTTACCTTCTCTTAAATTGTTTTAAGAGAATGTTTTCCATCAGAGTGTGTATATATAACGGCATATTCCCAAATTCTTCTTTTTATACCACGCCATGCTCTAATTTGATCACAAAACAGTACTTTGACTGTCAGATCTAGTTGTATGCTATGTCACTTTGATTAATGACTAAATTGCCTATAGACTTGCTTTGATAATTGTAATACTGTGATGTGAAGAAGTGTCTTATGACTTCAAAAGTCTCTCTTCAAGTGTATGGTCAAACTTTTGATAGATGATGTGTAAAGTCTAAAACTGCCGTATCATGGCAGGTTGCTGTGCAATACTTCCACTCACTAGAGAGATCTGGATAGTGATAGAAAACATATCGCACACAATAGAAAAAGGGCTTGTATTTTCTTTCCCCAAGTGTCCCGACTTGTTTGTTTAAATGTACATCTTTATCTTGTTGGCTCCGGCCATAGGCTGTTTTTGAACCTGAGCTGAAAGAATTTGCGTATGTCAGTTTAGCCATTAAACCGTCCATCGCTTTATTGATCGCACATGACCATGTGTGTGCGCACACGTGCATGGATGTGTATGCGCTTTAAACAGAACAAAGGCGCATGTCTATTCCAAAAACTTGTTTATAGCATTCGTCTTGATTGCTATTAAGACCTTATAATGCCCCTGGAGCTCTGGGTTTCCTCCCTCTCTTTGTAAGAAACACTCTTTGTATTTACATGAAGGAATTGAATTAAACGGTGTATTTGATGGTCACGCTTGAAAAGCTTTTTCCAAAACATCCACTTTTGGATTGGTTGAGTTTTGAAAAACCATCCATTTGTTACTTTTATTAAGACTGATTCTGAGGTCTATATTGAATTTGTAGATGCTATAATTGTTATGAAAATCTGAATCTTGAAGCATGAGTATCTGCTTATTTTCAGATATTGTTTCTACAAACTTCTTTCTGTCTGAAGGATATTGTAAGTTGGTTTTCTGTACAACGTATGTTTTGAAATAAGAATGGATTTTGAGGCTCTTACACTGCCCAAACAGGTTTCGGCATTGCATGTTGTGCTTCATAGGCAATGGTACTTTTGTCATAATGTAAAAGTTTGTCAAGTTTGTCATGCGTAAAAGCTGAAAGATTTTGACCTTTGGGACATTTTGATGCCAGAGGGCTTATTGTGTGTTTTTTTGATGCCAAAGTCTGCATTTTTCTTTCCTGTGGGAAAACTGCTCTTTTCCTGAAATCAAAGTCAAGGGCTAGCGCTCTCAAGGGAGAGAATCTCCCAAGATGACTTGCTCTCCGCTGTGCCATATTAGGACGCAGGACCCAACCGCCCCTGCCATCGCAGAAAATGGAGGGCTGAGCTGGAACAGTGTGTGTTTTCTCCCTGAGGAACACACTGCTCCATGCACAAACAGACGCACACACACATTCTCTTCCGAAAGCTTGTCTTGATTGAATTTATTTGTGTCTTTTTAACAATCTGTTCAATTGCTGAGCCTTAATGAATTGCTCATGATCTTGCGCTTCTAAGTGGGTCAGATTGTTATTTGATTAACTGGAGATTTTTTTTTTTTTTCACCTTTCACCTTAAAGCATTCCAAATTGTATTTCATTTCTTATCGTTCCTGAACACTTTTCACTTGAGGATATGAAAGCACTGCAAAGTCAACATTTGGACTGAAGGAAACTTGATCAGCTTCTCCTTGTTTCTTCAGTATATCAACATCGTCTGGTGTGTGTATGGCTGTAGCTGAGGTACTGATGTAGCGTACCGCAAATTTTGTAATGATGTCATGTTTTAGAAAATAATTGTCAATAATATATTTATATTCTGGTATATCTGCACTGAGGAAATAAATGTGATCTTATCTGATTATGTTTCAACGCTCGTTATTGTTTGACGAAATGTGTCTTCTGAATGTATGCATGTTTCTTTTTTAAGTAGATGTATGTGCTAATATACTAATACATATACATTACTAATCTTAGGTTTGCTTTCATGGTTTGGCATGTAATTACTTGCATTAGCATGTACATCAGACATTTGGATTTAATGTGAATGTCAGCATTGGAAAACTTTTAATGTTTATTGAAAAAGCACATTCATTTTTAAGTCTTGCCAACTTAAATATTAGGCAATTTCTGTGACTCATTAAAAGTCTGAATTTTAGTTTTCCTAGTTTTTTGACAAGTCATTGTCAAGCTAAGCTTCCATCCTAGCTGTAAGTAATTTGTCTGTCCAACCTGCTGCGTGACACAATGTATGTAAAATTTTCATATACAATAGTTTAGAGATGGATATCCAAAAGACATGAACAAACTGGCACAGAAATGGAAACTAACAGGGCTGTGTGGAAAATCAACAAAGTACAGTGCCAGTCAAAAGTTTTAGAACAGTACAATTTTTTATGTTTTTAAAAAAGTCTCTTCTGCTCACCAAACCTGCATTTATTTGATTCAAAGTACAGCAAAAACAATTCAATCAATGTAAAATTTAATAAAAAAACAACAACACATTTTTACTATTTTAATAAATGTAAAATTATTTTGGAATAAGTTTTTCCAATTTAAACAATGTCTGTAATTTCGAAGCTTTTCGCATATCGTTAGCATCATTACTTCAGTCACATCATCTTTCAGAAATCACTCCAATATGTTGATTTGCTGTTCAAGGAATGCTTTAGTGTATTTGAAAAAACATAGTGTATTTGCAGTTTTAATTGCATTTTTAAACTTTTTTCCATTCTAGTGATTCTTTTATTACATACATGTAGATTATTTACTATTAGTCAAAACATGTCTAATTCACAATTTTTATCTTTTTAAAAGATGTACGTTGTTCTCAGGGTGCTTTTTTGATTAATTTAAAAACATGGTAAAACATGTTGCTAATATTATTGCATTTTAATTTTTTTTTAAGTAACTTTAAAAATAAATACTTATTAACCATTGAGCACCAATACTAATCCCATAATAATATGAATTTAAATGATTGTCATTTTTTATTTTATGTGCTCATTTAGTGAAAACTGTGTAAATATGGTTTAATTGTTAGTGTTTACTTCATACATTGAAAAACTTGGCTGCAAGATCTGTTTGGCTGAAATAAACAAAAACACCCTTTTAAACCAAACACATACGGATATTCACATTAAATATCATCATAACATTGTAAAATGTGTTCAGTGTAACATTGTGTTCTAACTTAGTTATCACAATGACCGTTTACATAATATAGTATGGAGTTCAGTCTCATTAAACCTCTTTTCAGGCACTCATGTATTGTAACAAACGACGGGGCACTCAGTCTCTCCCCGACATGTGCCTAGTGGGTGATATGTTGAAGGGAAGAGGATGTGGACCCTCCCTGCCTCCCTCTTGCTGAAGCACTGGACTACAGTAAACCCACCAACTTGGCTACTCACTCCCTTTCATCAAGCTCGCTTCAATTTTTATAATCAGCCTCCCCCAAGAAAAACAAAATGCCATTTTCGCCCATTGTTGCCGATCAGAATAAACGAGCATAAACAATGGGCAGGGAAAAAAGTACAGTGCTTCCTGCGGAAACAAACTTCCCCCAACACACACAGTCTCACCATCACTGCTGAAACCCAACACAAGTTCTGTTTTGTTCTCATTTGCAGGAGGTTCGCACAGACCCCTTTTTAAGCTGCCTTACGTCACCTTGATTTTCTTAGTGCTTTTCAGAGTCCAGGATGACTTTCCCCAATTCTGCGCAACATAAATATGGTTCCTTATCTGAGACATCAGGTACTCTGTCTTCCCAGCAAACCTTGGGCATTTTCAGACTTCCTCTGTCTAGAGTATGGGTACAGAGTATAGGACAGAGGGAGGGAAAGAGAAATAAAAAAAAATAGCATTTTCTTTGGCTTCTTCCATCAATTCTTTGTTTGTTATTCATCTATTTCTGCCATTTTTTACATTCTTGCTGTTCTTTAATTCCTCTTGTTAGTTTTTATGGAAATACTTGAAAGGAAGTAAATTGTACTTCTTGAACTGAAAACCTTTTGGGTCAAATGTGTGGGAGTTCCTAATCATACATCTACCCATTCATTGCATATCCAACCATCCATCCACTGTATCCATCCGTCCATCCACTGTATCCATCCATCCACTGTATATACTTTATCCATCCATCCATCTATCAATCAACCTGCATCCATCCG
>CAIGQW010005633.1:1988620-2034862 GCA_903798125.1 Danio choprae | reverse complement strand
TCCAGTAACTATTTTTACATATTTGGCATGTTGTATGGCTAAATCCAGTTGTGGATTATTATGTCTGCATATTTTTTTAATGCTTGCAGCACTTCTATTTATAATGCTGATTTAAAATGTTAAAATTGTTATTGTGATTTGTAAAAGTGTTGCATTTAGAACTATATTCATATTACAAATAGCATGTGTTTTTATATAGGAAATTATCCTTCCTTTTGGAAGTTGTCTTTTTTGTCTAAGAAAAAATATTTAATGAAACGTACTAAGAACCGTTATTGAGTCATTCTGACTTAGCAAACAAATCTTTTGGGTGGTTTGTTACATAACTGATGTAACTATTACTGCATAACATGGCTAGAAATAAACAGCACATCACGCTCTTTCAGACTCTTTGATTTGAGAGCAAAATTGAACCTCTGAAGTAATATAACTCAGCATCTTTGAGTCATCACAAGCTGGCTTTAATGAAACTGGTACAATAATGGATAAATGGGGGAAAGAAAGAGGCTGTTTTAGCTGTGTGGAACAGAAGCACAAAATAGAAATGGGTGTCGTTCAACTGTTTGACTCCAGGAACTCATGGTTTATATTGGTAGCAATCTAGTTTAATGTTTCACGTTAGTTTGTCAAGACAAATATGTAACACAAATGGAAAGTTCCTTGTTTTTAAGTGTTGCATGCAGATGTTGCCAGATCTATCCCTGTTTACACAGATCTGCGAAAATAACAATGTTGGGTTACGCATGCCAGGCCAGTAGATGGCGATGTCACTTTTTGTTAAATAAAATAAAAATAAAGAACAATTGCACATTGTACTATAGACTGAATACTAAATACAAATGCATGATGTCACAGATTTTTACGAAAAAACAATTTATTTTAAAAATTACAATAACAATATCCATTTAGGTGTTCTGTACATATATGTAACAACTAAATTACTGGATTTTAATAACCGTGTGAAGTTCATGATTAAACCCTGTAGACATTCAACATTTAGTTTGAGGCACATTCTTTCTTGAGGCACAATTTTGCAATAATTTGATTGACTTTGAATTCCAAAGAGATTTAATTTGATTTACTATTTATTTTTTCAAACCAATAATAGGAAATCAAGTGAAGTGTCTTAACGAGATGGGAACATCTGCTGGAAAACACAAAAGTACAACGTCATTTTCCTCTCACACTAATGGCTCTTCACTAAAAAGGTCTCTTCGATGTCATCACTGTAAAAACAGTGTATTTTTCATTCTTTAAATGGGATAGCTCACCCAAAACAGATGATTCTATCATCATTTACTCGCCTTACAAACATCTTTGAGTTTCTTTCTGTTGTTGAACACAAAAGAAGATATTTTGTAGAATGTTGAAAACCAGTAACCATTGACTTCCACAGTATTTGTTTTTTCTACTGTGGAACCAATGGTTACTGGTTTCTAACATTGTTCAATTTATCTTCCTATTGCGTTCAACCTAAAATAAGAGAAACTCCTAAAGATCAGTAAATAGTGAGTTAAGTTTCATTTTTGGATGAACTATCCCTTTATATCCCTAACTCTCCGCATTATGTCATTTAGTATGCCCTTTTATGCCCTCTAGTGGAAATTAGGCATAATGCCTGCCTGACACAACAACATTGACTCAACCATTGGCAAACATTTGTCACTTGATGGTCTGATGGCTGGAACAAAAGCAGATGTGGGAGTCATTATTTTTGCATTTCCATTTTGTGATGAAAGTGGCACAGAAACCACACGCTTTGCCTTTAAGTCGTCTTGTCTTTCAATGTAATTTTATATATTGGCATTGCAGCTGTGCCTTGTGGTGATATGTCTCCGCTTCTCTCACTTCTCTTTTATTAGGAATCTCCACAGGACAGTGCCATCACTCGGGACATTAACCGTACGTTTCCTGCACATGACTACTTCAAAGACACAGGGGGTGATGGGCAGGACTCTCTCTATAAGATCTGTAAGGTGAGCAGATGACCTCTCTGACCGCATCCTTGAAATTTGTCTGCTCAGCTCAGATTCTGCACTTCTGTTCGTCTATGGTTCATTTATCATCTATATCTCTGCATAATCAGGGCTGCCATCCAGAAAAAGTTAAATGTGCACTTTTAGACTGTTTCAGATTCTTCATAAACTTTTATTTTAGCGTTGTTGTTTTTTTATTATCTTGATATATGCTAAATGTATAAACAGACTCTATTGTAAAATGAGCATACAAGTCTAAGATGGATAAATAGAAAGATCGATAGATGGTTGGATATCCAGATGTAGATGTGTAGACATGATGGATGGATGGATGGATGGATGGATGGATGGATGGATGGATGGATGGATGGATGGACAGATAGGAAAGAAAGAATAATTATATATATTGGATATATTGATGGATGGACAGATGGATACAGTTGAAGATCTCCTTTGAAATTTCCAAGTGCTGTTTAATGAAGAGAAGATATTTTCAACACATTTTTAGCACAATTAGTTTCAAAAATGAATTTCTAATAACTAATTTGTCAGTTAATAATATTTTACTAATTATTTTGCAAGATATTATTATTCAGCTCAAAGTGCCATGTTAGGCAAGTTAGGTTAATTAGGCAAGGCAACAGTGGTTTGTTCTGTAGCCAATCGAAAACAAATACAATTATAATAATATTGACCATAGCAGTTTATATATATATATATATATATATATATATATTTTTTTTTTTTTTTAATTTATAAAAAAGTAAATTAATAAAAAATGCAACCAATTTAAATGAAATAGGACTTTCTCTAGAAGAAAAATATTATAGGAAACACTGAAAAAAAACATTGCTCTGCTAAACAATACTTGGTAAATATATTTAATTGTTTTTTACAAAGTGCAGTTAAAATGCAGGAGCACTTATAATTTTGTCTTCAATTGTATATGGATGGATAAATGGGTATAGAAGGACGAATGGATAGATCTATATAAGAGTATGTAGGTGAAGATTTCAGATGCAAAAACCTCTGCTATCTGAAATGATCATCATCAATCATTTTTTATGGCAATTGTTTGTTTTTTTCGCAAATTTTTTTTTTTACATACTGTTTATGTTTATTTAATTCACATTGAAATCACCTATTTATGAAAATGACCTATTTATTGCCATAATAATGGAATGACTGAAACCACACACAAGAGACTGAGAAGAATGCTTAATTTAGAAGAATATTTTAAATGGCACTTAGAGGTTTTTGCATCTGAGCTCTTCAGATATAGTTGGTTGGATGTAGACAAATGTATAGATGGTTGAGAGAGTCATTTGAAGCGTATATAGATTTATAAATAAAGGGATGATATCTAGATAGATTTATCGCGATATGATTATGGTTTTAATGCCCATAGTGAATAAACTTTTATAAAGCATATTATGAGCAGTTGAAGTATTATCAGAACATTTACGGTGGAAGTTTAGTAACCTGAATCACCTGTTTAACAACATTTAACAAAGCTTCTTTCAGGTTTCAGACTTTCATCTCAAAATAATGAGGTCAGTGAGTTTAATGTGAAGCCCACAAAGGAGATTGATGGCTCGGTTTCCATTATTGGGCATCTCTTAATAATTCACCTCTATCCGACTGTTACCGGCATCATTCATGCAGCACTATAGATTTCTCATATTGACCACACAGTACGATTCGGCTCTCTCAATGCACAGTTCACCAAGTTTATGAGCACAGCAGTTTGTGATTGTCACAATATTAACTGACATTTTTAGCACAGTTTTCAGAGGTATGTAGGCCAGTCTTTAAGCATTCTGTCGATTTCTCAGGTCTCATTTGCACTTCTGAATACGCCAGAGTGACACGAACTGTAGCATTGGGTTTGGCTTCAGTGATGTTAAACAAAGTAAAGTCTCATGTGTTTCACAACCAATCATGACATACCAATTGATATAATTATTTATATGTTTTTAATATCTTTCCATCCAAATATGTTAATTAGACTAATCTGGAATATCGATTAAAATATTTGCAAGTAAAGCACCGTTTCCATCTGATGAGTTAAAGAGAACAAAATCAACACTTTCTAATAAATTGTCGCCAAATTTTAAAAAAGAAATATGAAATTGGCTGAGGTAAGAGAAGCCACTGTGGGCCTTTTTTAAATATAATAAATTACTAAAGCCTCAGAAGATGAAGATGAAACACAATGAATGTGCGGTGGCTTTTGGAGGCATGAGACCACTCTTTGGGAGCACAGATTCTCAAGACCAAACCATTTTAATGATGGACTTTGGCTGAGGCATTTTAGAGTGACCAAAACAATATTTCAGATATTTTACAACGAGGTCGGTCTGCTGGTTTGTCCAATAATGATCTGTTTAAACAAAATCATGAGATTTTTTTTTTGCGCATGTTGCAATTTATTTGGTAAATATCAAATTTTAAAAAAGTGGTAACACTGAAGCACTGAGTTGAAGGGGTGTTCATGAGACTGTCATGAAACCTTAATAATCATAACATGACACGCCATGACTGTGAATGAGATTTTATGCATGCTTATGACAGCTGTTATTAAGTGTCATTTGCTCAGTTATGACATTTTAAAAGCAAAGATGACATTGTTTGTAATGACAACTTGACATAAACCAATACATCGCAACCAGTCTTCATCTTTATGACAACTTGACATTACCAAGACAACATAGCTCAAACATGATTGGCATGAGACATGATGATTGTGTCATGAATAGTTTTCTGATCACTTTTTCAGTGGAACAAACTGTATTTGTCATAAGAATGTCTCAGCAAAAGTGTCATTACTCTATCATATAATTTTTTAATGGCGTCATTATTATTTAAGGACATTTCTAATGACAAAATGAACTTGTACCACTGTAGTTGAGGTCAAAAAAATATTAATGAAGGTGTTATAAAATTCATGACACATTTATAATGGCTTCATGACAATCATGTTTATGACAGATTTATGACAAGTTTTGTTTTCTTTGTAATGTCAAGTTGTCATGACAAAGACAAAAACAGGTTGTGATGTATTTGTTTGTCAAGTTGTCATAACAAACAATATCATCTTTGCATTTAAAATGTCATAACTAAGTGAATGACACTGAATTACAGTTGTTATAAGCATGCATAAAATCTCATTCACATTCATTACATGTCATGTCATCATTATAAAGGCTTAATGACATTCTTATGAACACCCCTTCAAGTAAAGGGTTACCAAAAAAGTTTATCCTAGTCAGTTGTGCACATATTATTTTTAAAATGTATGCAAATCTTGCCATTTTATATGCGATATTCCAAAATGCGCATAAAATAGGTGGACTGAAACATAACATGTCAGATGATGCTATTTTGACCTCTAATTCTTGTTGTCGTGGACACACATACACATACAGGCACTATACAAGATAAAACGGTTAATTTGTCTCAACATCCTATAAAAGGAAAACAGACATTTTCTTGTGTCCCAATGTTGTTTACGAGCCGCCACACTAAAAGGAATTGTTCCAAATTTTATCTGATATTGTGTAGTCTCAGCCTGGCATAAGACTGCATATCTGCTTATTTGGAGCATATTTACCCATAGTTCCACTAACATTCTGTATCTTCTATCCTCCAGGCTTATTCTGTTTATGATGAAGAAATTGGTTACTGTCAAGGGCAGTCCTTCCTTGCCGCTGTGCTGCTACTACACGTGAGTATCAAAGCAGTTTAATGCAAGGTTGATTTTTACAAAAGCTAACATTTAATGTGAATATACATTTGTGTGTTTCCACTCGCACAAAATATTACGCTTGAGCTGTATGTAATATCATACTTTAAAAGGAGAGGCAGTGCCATCTGGTGGGCGTGTGTTTTTAATTTTTTTATTTTGTCAACATGTTGTGGTTGTAATATTGAGCTGTGTGGTGAGGTTGTGTGTTGTTTTGGTGCAGATGCCAGAAGAGCAGGCGTTCAGCGTGCTGGTCAAGATCATGTTTGAATACGGTCTCAGGGAGCTCTTCAAGCAGAACTTTGAAGACCTGCACTGCAAGTTCTTTCAGCTGGAGAGACTCATGCAGGTTACAACCATTACTGATTTGCTTATTGAGATACAAATAATGACAGGATACTAAGGCAAAAATCACTGCTTAGTAATATTTTGTCATCTGAAATTAAATATTTTCTGCTGAGAAATACAAGATACTGTTATTGTATCTTGAAAGTAAGGTCTGCTGTTCCTTGAAGATACATATATGATGCACTGAAAACTGATTTGTGAGATAAAATTGATTCTAAAAAGTGGCAATTGTTTTTGAAAAAAACTTAATTATGAGAAAACAGACAAATCGCAAGTAATTAACTTATGATTGAAAAATAATAAGAATTGCAAGATATAAGCTCAGGCTTAATATTCTGTATTTAATTTTGTGAGACATTTTTTACAGTAAATAAGAATATATACTTGCAACTGTGGGAAAAATATCTGATTTATAAATGTACAAGTTTAGAGAAAAACTTTGAATTGCAAAATAAACATTTAGAATTAGAATTATGAGGAAAAAATTATGAAATATCAGCTCAGAATTGCAATAAAAGAAAGTCAGAATTCTGACAAATTTTTTTTCTCAATTCTATTTGTGAATAGTGTCTAATTTTAGTGTCTAAAATCTAACCTTTTTCTTACAATTTCGAATTTTCAGCATCATTACTCCGTTCCTAAGTTTAGATAAGCCCTCAGTAATCATTATAATATTTATAGATTCATAGTTTAAGAAAATAAAAAATTCTTGAAGCACATGGACAAACTGTGTATTTATGTGTTTATTCTTTTGCTTTTCTGATGAGAATGACTGATGTGCAGCAAGTTGCACTCACCTAAAACAGAAATCAACACTTTTTCTCACACTTTTTCGCTTTTATAACTCTTACCATTATTTTTATAATAGACTCACGTGGGTCAGGTACTATCAGTGTTTTCTCTGTATTGTAGGAATGCATTCCAGACCTGTACACACACTTCCTAAACTTGGGTTTGGAAGCGCACATGTACGCCTCCCAGTGGTTCCTTACACTCTTCACAGCCAAATTCCCTCTTTACATGGTCTTTCACATCATTGATCTTCTGCTGTGTGAGGTACATTGTTATTAATACCTGCTTTGATGAATTATATAAAAAAAAAATGTACATTGTTGTTTCATAAAAATCTTCTGTTTTCCTTTTTGTTTTTATTTCAGGGCATCAGTGTCATTTTTAATGTGGCTCTTGCATTATTGAAGGTAAGGAGGTGCTCATGATATCACTGACTGCATAATTTTCTCAGTTGTTTCACAATTGAAACATGAATATACTGTACAGTCTTGTGTTATTTTTTGAAAATGAACCTATTTTTCACCCATGCCTGATCCCAAATAGTTACAGCTGTTAAAGAGCAGGTCATAATATTGTGTCCCCCACAACTGATTTAAATCAATTAAAGCTCACAAAACATAGTAAGTTTTTAAGTAAGTTTTTAAGAATATCTGTTTATTACTCATTTTGCTTTTTCTTTCGTTTTTGCCTAATGATTTAGGCCTTAAGACATGTAAACCCCTCCCTTCCACAAGACAGTTCTGCTCTGGTTGGTCAGCTGGCCAAGTGTGTTTTGATTTGGTTTTTCCTTATCTATACCTTGTCGGAAATTAAACGCCCATTTCTGATTTTTTTGTTTTTCGAGGGCAGGAGGGGATTAAGCAAATTTGTTCATTTGATTGTGTTGATGTAGATCAATACCATTTAAGAGATTTGAAAATATAATGACTCATTAAGGCGATTTAGACCAGACTCTTTTTTTCTTTTCTTTTTTTAAAGAGACAATATGTAAGGGATAATGTACATCAAGGCTGTTGTTCTTGCAAAATAAAGCCCGACACAAAGCAGAAGCTGTTGTATAATACTGAAGGGTTTTATTCTGCCAGAACTACTGCCTAGGTGTGCATTATCCTTCTTATTACATCCTCCTTCTTACTACTTGACACAAAAATAAATAATCGAAACAAAAATTAAACATAATTAATTAAACATAAAGCTTATGGGAAAAACGGCTGAATGCAGCCTACACTAACTTACATTTTATTCAGTCAGAAGATGGCACCAGACAGTCAAGCACAGCAGCGTAACATAAACCAGCCCAATCTCATGAGGAAACAATTTTGTTTTCTCAAACTATTTTATGTATTGTCAGAAAATTGGCTAATTTATACAAATTTACAAGATTCGCTCATATGAAAATAAAATGCAAATAAAATAATCTGTTTTGATTCAAAACATTTCTAATGGTTCTGTTTTTGTTGATTTCGTATTGTTTTGTTCTAAATACATATGCAAGTCCCATTATTTTTGAGCTAACATGAATTACAAATTTAGAATAATCACCCAGAACACTCAGATTAGAATTTCACTCATATGAAAACGTAAGATTTTTAGGAGGCGGCATGCCCCCAAGCCCCACCCCTACTCCTCCCCCTCGTTTGTGGATCAACAAATCGTAATAAAAAGTATGAATAAGATCATACAAATGAAAATTCGTAAAAATACAAATCAGCCACCAAATCAAAAAGTTACAAATTGCCATGAGATCTAAAGATTTAAAGTTCCTGGATAAGCATGTGTTATTACTTAAATCAGTTGTTATCTGGAAATAACATACCTTGTGATGTCAGATTGACCAATCAGGATCAAGTATTCCAGAGATCCTTGTATTACCTTTTTATAATGCAGACTGTTTATAATGAAAGACAGGTACATTAAAAAAAAACTAAAAATACTATATTTTTCAAAAGCCCATATTGACCTGCTCTTAAAAAGGATGCACACAAAATAATTGGCAGCTACACCATAGCGTGGTCAGATGTTCCTTAGTGAATCTGTCATCATTACCATCACCTGTCAAGAGCAGAGAATACTTATTTATGTCATCAATAACTCAACATCACATCATTTTAACATGAGCGAGCAGAAGTGTCTGGCTCTGGAAAAGTTCTTATCACTCTCTTTCTCTCCACAGACGTCTAAAGATGACCTGCTGCAGACGGATTTTGAGGGTGCGCTGAAGTTTTTCCGAGTTCCTGTGCCCAAGCGCTATCGCTCTGAGGAGAATGCTAAAAAGCTCATGGAGTTAGCATGCAGTATGAAGGTAACAGCTGTCTGCAGCATATTTGTTTAGCTGTGTGACCAAAATCCTGACCTGTTCATCAAAGATCTGCTCATCTCTCTGAGTTTAGTATTTGATGTGATGATCATCAAATTTATTTACGGAAAGGAAAAGAGTACAATGAAAACACTTCTTTATTTTATTAGTATTGGTTGCCTTTAGTGTTTTTTTTTGCAATCCTCATAATGCTTTAAATTTTATCCTCATGTTCTGGGTCTATTGAGACCAGAAGTATTGTTGTATTATGAAACAGTGAAAGCAATATTTTTGCATTAAAAATGTATTGTATTTTATTAGCAACTTCTTAAAAATGACAGGTTTAATACTTATGTTTTGTCATGGCATTAGTGCAATTAGGGTTTTTTAATTCCTAAAAAATTGTTTTTTTCCCCTTAAAAAATTATTATATTGAATCATTTTTTAATTTATATACGAACATTTAATCTGAGATATTCTGAGTGTTTACACCATTGAAATTAAATTACATAATTTTTAATTTATAACTCGTGTTAGCTGAAAACAATGAAACTTGCATATTTAATTCTAACAAAACAATATCAAATAAACATAAGTATAACCCTGAGATATTTTGAATCAAAACAGATTTATTTTATTTGCATAAACTTTCTCATTAGAAGAAATGGAACAGTATTTTCCCTGATACAGTGGTTCATGATGTTTATGTTTAACATTATTCTGTGCCAAAAGTGATTGACATACAGAGAAAATCCATTTATATATAGCAGAAATTATTATTTTGTTTTGTATAAAAAAATAGAAAAATGACAAGAACATGATTAAAATGGTCATCTCTTAATTTTTTTTTTTTTTTATTTTTAATCTAAATAAATAAATATTAAAAATAAAAGATATGAAAAAGTGGTAATATGAAAGTTGACTGAAAATTATCAAAAACTAAAACAAAAAACAGTCTCTTGATTGTCCAGCAGAGGACACTGCAGGAGAAAAAAAAAGAGATGACATTAAATAGCTCTTGGTTTAGTTTTTCTTCAGTACTTACTTCTGTCCTAATTTTTTATTCAAATTAACTGAACATTTCTACTTTTAATTTTTTTTTTTGCCTAAATGTAATTCAATAGTGTAAATTGATTATTAAAGTAAATTAAAAGAGAAGTTAAATTTATGAATAAAAATTATAGTAAATGTCTTTAATAATGATACTTATTATGCTAATTTCTAAATTCCTGAAACTTTTATTTGAAAATTTAAAGTGATAATGTATTGCATCAATTACTTATTCTTGTGTCCTCCCAAAACTTTAACTTTCGCTCATCTTAGAAAATACAAATTAAAATTTATTTGAAACATTTTCTCATTAGTTTGTATTGATTAACACAACCAAAACACTGATATATCCTTTTTCATTTGGCACAACAGATAGTTTCATGTAAAAAATGACATGATATGCTTATCCTGTCCTGTAAAAAATGGGGATCAAATTAACTTTTATTATATTTTTTTATTAATCAAAACCCTAGTGATTTGAAATATAGTGATAAATATTTAAATATTTTGGGTCTCCACTGTCATTCTTGAATAGTCTTTTAATGTCATAAGTTTAATTTTGGCCAATTTTTGTTTAATAACCCTTTAAATTATACACTGATCTCCATATTTTTAATATAGTCTGGCTCTTTTTTTAACACCACTATTTCTGTCTGTCGGCATGTGCACTTATAGTATGTTTATTTGCTCTTTTAGTTCCTCGTTTCCATCAAAACACGGTTGCTCATGTTTTTTTGGATCTCAGTCCTTTAACCTAAATACAAACTAGCCTTTATTTCTCTTCCTTGATGTCTCAACATCCCATCACAACACTGAAAGCTCACTTTCACTGCTGTGTTTGTGTGCTATTTCAAAACGAGGGGCCCAGCGTTAAAAAATCTGATGCCTAAAACGACCCCTTCCTTGGTTTCACTGACACCACACACCACAGTTTAACACCCTTCACGATCAAAAGAGCTTTTACACACACAGACACACTTAATTTCCCTATAGCTAGGTCTAATTGTTCCCAGGAGTGTCGCCGAAAACACGCTGACTGATGAAGCCCTCATGACATGGAGGGCTTTTATATGGATCTCATTTCATCTGTGGAAGCATTACGGATTAAATATGGAACAGACCCGGTTCTGTGTCCTACAGCTAGTCTAAATAGAGCTCATTTACAAACACGCACGTACCTGCGGCTCTCGGCGTTCTGTTGAAAAATGCCTGGTTCTGTGTGCACAAAACACACTCAGTCTCTCAGAAATTGGGTCATTGCATGAAAATAGGGTAGTATTGGGCTGCAGGTGGATAAAAGTGGCACGGCTCGTGTGTTTGTGTCCAGCGTGCAGGTAGTGCATGAACAGAAATTTAAAATTTATTAGTCTTTTTAAATGAGTGGGCTTGTTTGAGTCACAGCTTTATTTGGGTTGGCGGTGAGTCTGGCTAGTTTTAAAGTCAGAAAGCTTAGCTGTAATTTATTCTAGTTGACTATCAACAAGTCTGGTGCACTTCAGGGCAGAGTCTGAGCAAGAGCTGATCTGTATTGCCTGCAGTGTTGGGTGTAATTAGTTACAAATTAACTAGCTACTGTGATTACTGCTATAAAAAATAAAGGGATTTTCTTTGTTTGTTTTTTAATGTAATTTGATTATTGTTGCTTATAATGTGCTTGGTTAAATACTGTACTATTCAACAGTTCTGTATAAATTCAGAGAAGCTAAGTAATTATAAAAACATATTTTAATTTATGTATATTATACCAAGTATATTAATCAGTCCCGCAATTCTCATCCAATTAAATTGTGCATAGAAAAATCACATCAGACAGCCTGACGTCAAGACACAGACACTAAATGCAGTAAACATGTACAATATGGAAGCATTATAGGTGTCTAAGAAGATGCAAAATCTTTACACACAACTGTTTGATCACACTACAGAATGTTACGTTTTTAAATACGTGCACAAACTGCATGAATTCTGTCAGTGCTGCATGAGCTTGGTTTGCGGCACCAACTGCTGGACACTTGTATCTTGTTAGTCAGGGTTCAAAGTGTATGACCTAAGCATTAACCCTATCATCACAGCTAGATTTTTGTCCCTTCGGTTACACAGATTTGACTTTGCGTGTAAACGCATCAGACTGCTTTCTGACAGCTTATTAAAGGTGCATATTTAAATGTAATCTGTTGTCACATTAAATTAATTTCACAGTGTACATGTAATCTACAGTCAAGCTAACTTAGAAATACCCTTAAAAGAAAATGTCATTGATGTAAGCTATATATTTAATTTGCATGGTATAAGGTGGAATAATTTTCCCAGCGTAATACTCACTTCTCTCGAGTACTTTGAGGGCCACATTTTACTCATACGTTGAGTAGTATTTAGAACAGATACTTTTTCTCTACTTGTGCTATATTTTTGGCAAGTAATGGTACTTTTACGACAGTATGATTTTTCAGTACTCTTTCCACCACTGGTTATTATAAAATAAAGTATTGTAATTGTTTTTATGTGTGAGCTTACATTCACTTTTCTAAAAACAAATGTCTGTCACTGCATTATCAAGGCTGATAGAATGCAGTTAGAATTGGAATGTTAATGAAAGCAAAAACTATCCTTTGAAGTTTTTAAAAACTTTTTTTAATTTAAAAATAATATGGGATATAGTTCAGCAGAGCCAAACGTCAGGAATGCAGTTTTCCTGAATATCAGCAAATGTGTTAATGATTTTATAAGTTTTGAGCTGTGTTTTGACAAACAAATTCATATTTAATGAGTTTACATTTTTGACACAATATTGTCTTTTTTTAATGTTTCTCCTAAACATGTCTTAGCTTAGAGAGATGATTGAAATGTGTGCATCACTGCAAAACTACCAACACGGTTTTGATATGAGCATTTCTTTTGAGAATTGTGAAAATTAAAAATAAGTAAATGACTAAAAATATTTCTGTATTGTGATTTTTGACCATGTTGTCTAACTTGTTAACAAATTACAAATGAACAAAAATAAAAATATGTATTTAAAACTTTTTTTATTTTTTCACACAAACAGATCTTTCACACATTAAAACCCAGTGTTCCTGGGTTATGCTTTTTTGTTTTGGTCCGTCCACATCCACATCATTTCTCATTTCCATGTGTTTTATATTTGACAGATCAGCCAGAAGAAGCTAAAGAAGTACGAGAAGGAATATCACACCATTCGCGAGCAGCAAGAACAGCAGGAGGCACCGATCGAGAGATATGAGGTAGACTTTAACCTTCATTCGTCTGTGTAGCTCTGCCGGGATTTACACATCTGCATTCATAACTGCGTGCATATGAATATTTACATGATCCATTTGGGTGCGCGTGCGTTTGCTCATATGCGTTTAATCTCGGCCGAGATTTGGTTCTCCCTCTCAATCAGAGCTGATTTTCTACTCTGCGTTGAGCTAAAACTCATCTTCCGCCATCCCCATCCTGTATCTGGTGCTATTAGCATATGCGCTTTGTGCTTATAATGAGCAGCGATGTGAGACGAGGTCACCACTGGGCTCAGAGATGATGAAAAAATGGCCAGATGGATTTCTGATATCAGCGGCCTGCCAGTCAACTGTTAGCCTGAGACCCGCGCCTGAGGAATTACTGTGATCATTTGTACCTGTCCGTCAGGGTTGGACATTTACACACACACAAACATGCACACTTCAGACATTAAAGGAGCACTACAGTTCACAGCAAATACAATGCTGTTAGAACTTTGCAGGATCACAAATAAAGCCATAAATCAAAGTACATTGAAAATAGTTTGGTGGAGAGTGAACTTTAATATCAACTTTAAATTGAACTTTGAACTTTTTGTGTTTTGCAGTAAATTGGGTACTTTCACTGTTGTAAAGTAAAAAAGATATCCTGAAGAGTAATTCATTAAAACAATTAAATGAATCTGACGAAGAATAGATGAAGTATTGAAGTAAACTAAATCTGCATAATGCCAAATTGTAATGCAATAAAAAGTATGTGTGGTTCTAAAGCAGGTGTACATTTTCAGTGAAGTTCAAATGCAATAGAGTTAGCAATGATATTAATAGTGCTGAAATTATTAACACTACAGATATAAACAATACATGACTGCTTTGCCAACACAAACAGGGTTGTTATTTAAAGGTACAGTTAACCCTAAAATAAAATAAAAAAATCTGTAATTTACTCACCCTTTACTTGTTTTAAGCCTTTATGAGTTTCTCATTTCTATTAAACACAAAAGAATATACAGTGCTCTGCCTATAAAAGTACACCCCTCACAAATCTCTCTTTTAAATTAATATTTTCTATATGATTCTATATATTTGTACATATACATTAGATTAGTCATTACTGAAGCCAGTTTGTTAGAGGGAAAAATTATATATATATATATATAATATATTTCAATTTAGTTAGTTTTGTAGTTTGTAAGTTTTTACAAATCTTTTGTTTGAATTAAAATGTTTTTTTTTCCAAAGATGTTTGTTTTGAACATTTATTTTAATGGATATAGCCATTTAATATATCTGTTTTGTTTAAATATAATATATTGCCTATATTCTCTGAGAAATGGATAAAAATATTTTTGGAAAAAAACGTAACTATTTACCATTTTCAACAGAGAAAAAAAAACGCATAAATGTTTGAAACAACTTGAGGGGGGAGTAAATAGTAAAAAAAAATGGGGGTGAACTTTCTTTTTAAGCTTTACCTATTTTTTTACTGTATAAAAATATAACATTTTGAAATATTTATCGGCTATAATATATCAGCTATCGGCCTCCAAATCTTAAGAGTTATCGGTTATCGATAGAGAGTTTCTTTGGCTGTGTTTTGGACAATGGTCTTGCTGAAATGGGTACCCTGGATTCATGTTAATCATCCTGGTAATGTAGATGTTGAAATGAAGCAGTTAATATTAATTTACAATGACGAAGGGCAGGGGGCTGCTGAAGAACTACTGAGAGATTTCAGCTACTGTCTGGGCTTTTACTGCATTTCTACACCTCCCTTTCTTCATGTGTTCAATACTTTTTCCCTGCGTCATTTCATTTTATTAAACATAACTTCATTTGTAAACTAAATTACTTTTGTTTTCTTTGCATATGTGGATACCTTAGGTTTTTGGCAACATTATGTGAAAATGTCGAGTCAACAGCACCTTTAGAAATATATATATAATTACAGTTTTCTGAGAAAAATGGTGACATGTTCAATACTTATTTCCGCCACTGTATATCTGCTAAAGGGCATTTTCGTTCATTATTGTTTTGTAAGTGTTACCTATTATATATTAAATTTAATGCCTGTAATTTGAATGTTAAATAACTATAAATAACTATCCAACAGTATGGTTATTAGTAGTATTATAATTAATATCACTGTTAAGTTTATTGCATTTGAACTCTGTCATTCCTTCACTAAATATGTAGACATGCTTTAGAAGCACATTTTCTTATTATGTTGCAATATTATTCACTTCATAAAGACTCTTTTAAAGAACACTCGCTCTTTAAAAGTGTCTCTTGATCCAACAGCCAGAAGACTGAAAGTCCAGTCAGTGGTGTGTTAATTGCTTTCTGACATATTTCCCTCCAACTGGTCAATTTTTAATCAGGTTTCTTCTCCAAGGTTCCTTGTATTCCCAGCACAGTTAACCATTATAGTGACAGTCACAAGACACTGATGAAGTCACACGCGCACACTCTCTGTCTACTCTCTAGAGAGAAAACCGGCGGCTACAGGAAGCCAACATGCGACTGGAGCAGGAAAATGACGATTTGGCTCACGAGCTGGTCAGCAGTAAGATCGCCCTGAGGAAAGATCTGGACAACGTAAGCTTTTGAGGCCATTTAAAAAATTATTTCTTTCTTTTTCAGTTTCTGACATGGCTGTGACTTCTGGTATGTACATTAAAACTCAGTGTGTTCTTTTTTTCCTCGTAGGCTGAGGAGAAAGCAGACGCACTCAACAAAGAGCTTCTCATCACTAAACAGAAACTGGTGGAGTCGGAAGATGAGAAAAGACGGCTGGAGGAAGAGTCTGCACAGGTCGGACACTTCCTAAAACACATGCACAATCAGGCAGAATAGTTCATAGTCGCATGCTGTATGGGAATGGTGCACTGACTAACTTTATTAGCAGCTTATTATTAGCAGCCATTGCAGCTTAGCTCAGCACGATCGCCTCACAGCAAGAAGGGCGCTGGTTCGAGCCTCGGCTGGGTCAGTTGGCATTTCTGTGTGAAGTTTGCATGTTCTCCCCGTGTTGGCGTGGTTTTCCTCCGGGTGCTCCGGTTTCCCCCACAAGTCCAAAGACATGCGGTACAGGTGAATTGGGTAGGCTAAATTGTCCGTAGTGTATGTGTGTGGATGTTTCCCAGAGATGGGTTGCAGCTGGAAGGGCATCCGCTGCGTAAAACATATGCTGGATAAGTTGGCAGTTCATTCTGCTGTGGTGACCCCAGATTAATAAAGGGCCTAAGCCGAAAAGAAAATGAATGAATGAATGAATGAATGCAGCTTAGCTCACCTTTTTTTCTCAGTATCATGAGGTGCGTCTTGAAAAGTGTGGGATGTTTTTTGAAAAGTATTGAAGGTGTTAAGAATGGTGTTGTACTGTACTTTTTCCCCTTTACCATTTCCAATCACAATTTAAATATTGTTAACACAAATCTATATTAAAAATGTAATTAATAGTATTTATATATAATAAAAAATATAATATCATTTTAAATGTTTTAACATCACCTTAAAGCAAAATATTTGTCTAATTATTTAATTATTTAAAATTAAAGGAGTAGAAAATTCAGTCATCATTTACTCATCCTCCACTTGTTTCAAACTTTGTGTTGAACATAAAGGAAGATACACTGAATATGTTGGGAAAAGCCATTTGGCTTCCATTGTATATTCTGTCTTTACTATGGATGTCAATGGCTGTTTTTTCACATCAATCTTTAAAATATCTTGTTTTGTGTTCAGCAGAACAAATTCATAAACATTTAGAACCACTGAGTATGAGTAAATGGTGAGGGAAGGTTTTCCAAGTTTCATTTTTGGGTTAACTATCCCTTTAAATGACGGAAATAGCTGTGCATGTTATTTTATCTTTGCTAAAACAGTGACAAAGAAAAACACATTTACATTTTCCCGTTGTAAGTGTCATCAGAGGGTGAAAGCCCCACCCATTAGTGACAATCTCTCCCTCATTAGCATAGACAGACCTGAGTGAGAAGCACCTTCAGAGTTTTCACCTTCTGAAGATGCTATAATGCTACAAGGCATTATAAATGTGGAGTTTTAGGATGCACAAATGAACAGCGTAATCTCCTTCTTCTGAGGTGCTTCTTTTCACATTTTCAGTTAAGATAATATTAGTCCTTTCTTGTTAATTTATGGTGACACATAGGCGTTTGTAGTTTTGCCCTCTTTTGAAAAAGCACACTCTCATTTGAATTTAAAGTGACAGTCACCAAAACAACACAATATCCATCAAAGCGTAAAAGAGGCAGTTTCAAAGAGGTATAAATCATTATTTGTATGGTATTTTGAGCTGAAACTTACATACACACTCTAGGGACATCAGAGACTTATTTTAGTCTCATTGAGCATAATAGGTCACCTTTAAATAAATCTTTTAAATAAAGTTTCAAGTCGTTTGATCGGTATCATCTTTCCTCATTAAATCCATAATGAGTAATGGCTTACTATATTAATGTTAGTGTTTATGCTTCAGTATCATGGAAAGAGAGCAAATTCACAGTATGGTTCTGGATGTGTGTTTGAATTGATTGTTTTGAGACAGTGGGACAGTCTGGCCTGTGGACACACTTATCCTAAATTGATGTCCTCCAGAGGGGACGCTTGGCTTAAATATAGGATCATTGTAATATGACTGATTTATTTTTAATTGAAAAAGCAGAAGAGTTTATAACTTGCGTGTACATCTGTGTTTTCAGCTGAAGGAGATGTGTCGGAGAGAGCTGGATAAATCTGAGTCCGAGATCAAAAAGAACGGCTCCATCATCGGCGAATACAAACAGGTGAAGACACACACTGACTCGCATGGCCCGCTGGTCCTGTTTGAGGTTCTTCTAGCCTTCTGTCACTGTAATGAAGTCCACTATGCCTCTATTAGGACACTGTGGCTGCACCAAACTCTAAATCACTTTAAATGGTCCAGTCTCTGTCATCTCTCATCTTAAAACACCCCATCATCCAATTAAATGACCTTCATAAAACTCTTTACTGAGGCACTCGATGAATGTGCATTGCTTTTACAGTATGTTTTCCTTGCCCTGCCAAATATTTGCATGATTTATTTTTATGCTTGATTTAGTTTTGTGTTTGGCAGCACTTTTAAAAGTGATCTGTTGAGTTAGTTAACCTGGGACATTCTAAACCCATATTGCTCATAATTTACCTGTTAGCCAGTCCTGTTCGTAATCTGATGTTTCACAGTGCTAAACTCTGGGTTTTTAGTTTTACATCAATTTTTGCGGTATTATGCTATATTATCCAATATACAGTACAATTTTCGCATTCGTTATCATAAGTAATTGCCATTCCCAGACACCTTGTCCCATGCAAATTAATAAATCCATTGTGGAAAAAAAAATTACAAAACGGAGTCTTCATGCAGTTCCCCTCTCTCTTCTACAAAAAAAGAAAAAGGAAATATTGTGTCCATTGATTCGAACTGATCCTGAACAGAGACTGGCAGTATGTCAAAAGTATGAACACACCATTGAAAACAGCATACAGCTGTTAAGGATAAAAAAAGAGAATTGACCACTTTTTCGCTTCAGCTTTCATGTTTTACATCAGTTTTATGTCATTGTTTGATGTTTTTTTTCACCAACAAACAAACAACGAAACATCTGTTTTACTATGTGTTGTGTTTTTGTCCAAAGATTGTCAGTTTGAGGCATGTGATTGTTCATCATTTAGCTCTGATATCCAAACATTGCATCATTTCATATAGAATATAGAATGAACGGCACAAAAGCTGTGCCAATCTTGCTCCGGAGCAGAGTTTCATAACCCTATGTTAAAAACCCAGAGGTGTGAACCCTTTTCCTGAAGTTAAAAGAAAGCTGCTACTGTAGCACCAAGTAACCTAATCCAAGGCTTTCTTCCACACACCACGACTTTCTTTAGACCTTTCTGCTATTATTCTTTTGATTACCTTTTAGGTTTTTATTTTCAGTCATGTAACTTCTCCTAAAGAAAATATCAGTAGCATGGAAGAGACAAACCACAATGCATCTTATGTATTTAAAAGCCTCATGCGCTATTGGTTGGTGTATGCACATATTTTATCTGGCCTTTTTTTTCTGCTGTTGCTCCTGGCTGGAAGTCTGTCAGCCATTTGAGCCGTATGGTTGAAATTTTGGCACACTGATTAGGGTTTCAGTATCCCAGCTGGCAATTATGGTATCAGTGTCTCAAACAGTCCTTCTCCAGCAGCGTTGGCATGAAATAGAAAATTGCTGGTCTTAGTGTCATTTATTTATCTGTGCTTGCATTTGTTTCATAGATCTTTCAATTTTTAACCAAGGTGGCACTGTGGCTCAGTGGTTAGCACTGTCACCTTACAGCAAGAAGATCGCTGGTTCGAGTCCCAGTTGGCATTTCTGTGTAGAGTTTGCATGTTCTCCCTGTGTTTGCTCCGGTTTTCCCCACAGTCCAAAGACATGTGCTATAAGTGAATTGGATGAACTAAATTAGCCTTAAGCCTGGTTTATACTTCTGCGGCGACTGACCGGCATGCCTTGCGTGTAGCCGTGCATTTATACTTCTGCGCGCTGTTCGTGTTGCTCTGCAATAACACTTCCAAAACGCTAGCTGGCAGTAGGTTATTATGTTCTTCTGTGTTGAGTTTCTTCACGGGTATTTCGTTTTTTCTGAACTTAATGTACAAGCAGCTCAAACTCGCTCATTTTGAGGCAGAAACCAGCGGATGTGCAACAACTTTAATCATAATGTAAACACAAAACAAAAGTTTCCATCTGGAGCTCCTTCACAGGACTCGACACATGTAAACACTCGCTCCAACGGGTTCTCGCGGCTCTCATCCCCGACCACACTTGTCAGCGATACGAAACCGACGAATCACAGAGCTTGCACTACGCGTCGTTGCGACAAATAGTTACATATTTTAAGAGGTCAGCGTCACCGACGGCCACGGCGAGGGCTATGCGACCATGCGTAGGCTGCGCCAGAGCATACGCGAGCGATTGACGCAAATCAGCCTTTAGTGTATGAGTGTGTATAAATGCGAGTGTGTATGGGTGTTTCCCATTACCATGTTGTGGCTGGAAGGGCATCCGCTCCGTGATACATATGCCGGAATAGTTGGCAGTTCATTCTGCTGTGGCGACCTCTGTTAAATAATGGACTAAGTCGAAGGAAAATGAATGAATGATTTTTAGTCCAAAAATCAACTCAGAAAAGATCTTCTAGTGAAACTGCTTCATCCAGTGTGTCCTCTGTCCTCTTCTTAGAAATGACAAGAAACTTACATTCAAATCTGCCTTTATTCTGTCCACAACAGGCTGATGAACCAAGTCCCATCCGCAGCCCACATGATATCAGCCTGATTTTGGCACGATTGATTTTATGTTGTGGTTGCCAGGATATAAGAATTACTCATTTAATCTTGTGAAATGTGTCATAATGGACAACATCTGGCATAATGTCTGGAGTGTTTAATGCTGTCCTGACAAAAAAAGCATCTCTGGACCTCCACAATGGGATCAGTCATATCTCCTCACAACAACACATCTTCTAAACAACAGACAGTAATAAAGCTGGCATAATATAAGATTTGTCAATGGCAATCAGAGACGTGGAGAATGAAAATGAATAAACTGACATTTAATTTCCCCATTAAAAAATTATAAAGATAAAGTAAATGACTTTACAAAAAATAAATATTCTCATTAAGGATCTAAACCAGGGGTCTGCAACCATTGTGATTAAAAGAGCCATTTTGGCCCTTTTGCCAGCAAATAAAGCCTGGAGCTGCCACGAATATTTGATTATTAAATTATTATAACACAATATAACTAACATATTTTCAATCTCAATCAATACAGGTAAGGAATCCCATTATTTCATATCCAGATCAAGGCCTCCTGAGACTCACATACAGTAGCTGCAATTCTGTACACCTGTGATGCTAACTAATAGGAGCACAGACACTTTTACCTGTTTTTTTTTTTTAGAAATTTTGCTGCTAGTCAGAATTTACCAAAAATAAAAATCTTCAATGCATGTCAATCTTCCTATTCTTCAATGATAAGACAGCTAGCACAAAACACACTTTTTTTTGTTTACCATTTCTGTTTCAGGAAGTTACTAGTTCCACCTTCTTGATGACATCATGCAGTCATGTTAGCAGGTTTTCGGAGTCCAGATGCAGTAAATAGCTCAAAATGACCCCACAAATATATAAGTCCAAACTGAAGCAGTTGAAGATGCTCATGTATGTTCAAATGCTGATATGATGTGTGTGTTGAGCGTAGAGGAGAAGCTGGCCTGAAAGTGGCACCTTCAGTGCAGTATAAGAGCTTCTCTGTAAAAATAGTTGAGCTGCTGTCCCTGCAGAGCTCATTTTAATGGGGCCGCTGACAGCGTGATTCATGGTGGAGCATGATAATGGTGTCCTCTGAGCTGAACCAGCTCTGACACACACACACACACACATACGCATGCACACTCACACACGCACACTCACACACTTGCGCTCTTATTGCTTTTATGAGCCAGACAACACACAATGAGCGTCAAAGGCCTGCAGGTATCGGGCTGGACAGCTTCCCAGTGTGAAGTGAACACACATTCACACAGAAGGCTCATTAGTGTGAGGAGGAAAGCATTAACACATCTGCTGTCTGAAGACAAGGCTGGCAGAACACAAAGCTGGAACATAAAAGAGAAGTTTCTATAGAATGTTTTAGGCGCCATTCAAAAGTCGTTTGCAAATAAATACATTATTTCAATCCGACATCACTGTAGGACTGTTACTGATGATAGCAGTATAGACAACAGCAAGTCTAATAGGCTGCACTTACACTAATGCACATATTGTATCTGTTTTAAACTATCTGTAGTGTCATGTGCTTTAGACATATTTAGGTTTTTGTATGAAATTATCATAAAACCACTTTGCATGTGTGCATGAGTTATGCACTGTGAAATGCAATAAGCCTCTTTTGAATGGACACGTAAAACACAGAAAGGAACTCTATGGGGAATATTTTTCTGAGTTTAACTCCACATATTGGCCAACTTCTTAAGAAATGTTCAGAATAATCGAAGAGAGATTAGAGAATCAGTTTTTTTCCCCCACCCCAAAAGTGCTGTCAGATTGCTTTACATACTGTACATTTTATGTTTACATCCAAACTGAATAATACTTCAGTTTTAACCAGTGTCATGGCTCGCATGTCAAACTGATTTTTTCAGCAGGAATATTCTAGGGGTTGCATCATCCCTGCTCATTTATTCATAAGTTCATCTGAGATTTCATCCGCCCTGCTGAGAATGCATGTTAAATGTGGGTGTTCGCCAAATAAATATGACTGCATTTATCCAGCAATGTCCTGTAAAAGGATAGATGTCAGGTTAGGGAACTAATTCATGAACCTCATCGATCAGTCAGAAATGGATTTAAGTTGAAAAATCAGAGATCTGCTGCTGACCTGAGCTTTGTGGTGCTGTTAGAGCTCTCACTGTAAGAGGATTCTGGGATTACGCAAAGATAGAGTGGGACATGCGACATCCTATAACAGGAGGGAGATGTTGAAAGATTGTATGTTCAAAGCATGATGTTTGACCTTTTCCAGTAAACTTGGTTTCTCTACCCTCTTCTTGAACAAAAAAGCATGTGTAGTGTATTGATGTGGCTTTTGACCTTTGTGTGTTTGTGTGTCAGATCTGCTCTCAGCTCAGCGAGCGACTGGAGAAACAGCAGACGGCCAACAGAGGAGAACTAGAGAAGATTCGGGTGGGTGAAAAATCAAAAACACACACAACGACAAAAGATATATATCACTTTATTTAGCATGTGATTATTTAGGGTGTTGATTGAAAAAACCTCTGGTGAGATTGCTCTGTTGGCATTGTTCTATTGAGTAAGTGTGAACACTAAACACAGGTGCACACCCAAAAATTGGACATTGACTAAAATATGGATCTCACTCTTCAAAACAAACTCTGGCACAGTTTGACTAAAATAGGATCAAAGAGGATGTAAATGAACCAAAAATCCCTTTAAGCAGGTCTTGGTATGCGTGATTGCTGCATTCACATCTGTCCAAATGAACTCTAGTGCAATTCAACCAAATTAAATAAGGCAAGTGTGAAAGCACCCTTAAATGAACCGTACCAAAGTTTGTTTGAAAGAGTACCAAGACCACCTCTTCAGCTTAGTTCATTTGTTTGGTGGGCACTAGAGTGCAACACCTGCCCTAAAAGATCTGCACCAAAGGGGGAAACAGACTTGGGCCCAATCCCAATTCTATTTTTTAAACCATTACCCCTTGAAACTGAGTGTGAATCTGTCATATGTCATCGTGATCTCTTGCTTCATATGAGATCGTCGATGGCGACTGCTGTAGTTATTCCAGTTGCGTTATTTTTTTGGTATTTATCTTCAGGAAATCACTGAAGGCAATGATATCATGTTGTCGTAACGATGTAATGTGGCAATAAGCTCTGTGCATTTACACAGTGGCCATATTCATCTATGTAAACACAAAAATACAACAAAAGGTTTTTATTTTAGCGTTTTTGTTTTTTTTAAGCATGATGGTAAAACACGAACACCATTATAAATGTATTAAAACATGTGCTTGTTTGTCATAAAAATTCGAAATAATGACAAAAAATACTAATTTGTGAATCCGTGTGCAGCCATGCTGCCATTGTAGATGGTGTATTCTGGGAATTTTTTTTACCTGGTTTCGAGTGTGGAAAAATCTCAGTTTCATGGGGTATCTAGCCCTTCCCCTTAAAGCTAAAGAGACTTGGGACACCCCTACCCCTAAGGGGAAGGCCTAAGAGGTAGATTGGGGATTGGGCCTTGAGTTCAATTCATTTGAAACAAACAAGACAGGTGTGAAAACACATTAAAAAGGACAGTGGGAATGCTAAGCAAACCGGGACTAAATATGTTTTTTCTGTCACAACAAAATGAATGAAGAGAAGTAAACTTCAAGTATGAGCACACCCTTGGGGTCTGTTTACACCTGGACACTTCATGTGTGTTTTTTATCTGATTCGTGAAAATGTTTGCATTTACATTTGGCCACATAATTGTGTCTCTGCTAAACATATATAAATCTGATCGGCTGTATGTTACTGCTGCCATTTGATATTAATGTAACATTTTACCCTTTCACGGTCAAAAAATGAAACTATGTAAATAGAATGAATCCTCTCTAACTGTCACCTGCGGCCTTCCGTTGCTTATGCATTTGTCATATTTGATGGTCATCTAGCCCATAAAATGTGCACTCTCATGTTTAATTCTTTAATCTTTGGAGTAAAATTTATATACAGTGCTCAGCATATATGAGTGCACCCCCCACAAATCTCTCATTTAAATGAATATTTGTGCATATACATTAGTTTAGTCAGTACTGAAGCCAAATCTGGAGCTAATCTAACAAAATAACTTACAATAATGGTTCAAAAATGAGTAGCCCAAATGTATATGTTAGGGAAAAATATTAAATACAATTATCAAAAATAGCAAAAATCAAGAGAAACAAAATATATATTCAATTTTGTTGAAATGTTTTCATGAATTTAAATGTATTATCTTTCCATTTCTAAACATGTTCTGTGACTAAAATATTATTTTAATAAATATATATGTTTAATAAATCTGTTTTGTTCAAATGCACCAATAAATATTACCCATATTCACAGAGAAATGGATACAAATATTCATTTTCAAAATGGGGTGTACTCATATATGCTAAGCACTGTATGTGGTTTCAACAAACAGATGCATTTATACCTGTCCAGTTTCTTCTGGAACGCATCCAAGACCACCTCCTGAAATTGTATGAGCGATCGCATTTATATCCATCTGGAATGCATTTCGCAGGGCATATACACATGTCCATTTCACAATTTGATAGCTATCCGATCAGAAAAACACATGAAGTGACCAGGTATAAACAGCCCTTTAGTGTTTATAAGCAGCTGATAATGAGTGTGTGTGTGTGTGTGTGTGTGTGTGTGTGTGTGTGTGTGTGTGTGTGTGCAGATGAAGGTGGAGGGCTGTGAGAAGTGCAGTAATCTCTTCAGTAAGGAGGGCCGTCTGAAGGTGCTCAGTGCTCCAAAGGAGGGCAGCGAGGAGGACACAGACGAGGAGAAGGAGACGCTGAAGAATCAGCTGAGAGAGATGGAGCTGGAGCTCGCACAGACCAAACTACAGCTGGTGGAGGCCGAGTGCAAGATCCAGGTACTGGACACCACCTACCTGCTTTTAGACATCAGCACACATTACAAATGCAAATTACACAGGGGTGTGTTTGGGTTTAGTCAGAACCATGCTACCACCATAGCAGTGTGTTTAGTGGCTTTATTTAGGGTGCTTTATTTACACTGCGCTTCTGGACACTTGTCAATAAGAGAATATGGCCTTTGCAGGTAGAGAGTTTATTGGTATTTACGATCTTTAACTCAGAATTAATCATGTCTGAAGCAGTTGTTGTTTTGCGCTGGACATGCTGTTAAAGTTGCTCTATATAGAGGGAACAGAGTGCATGGTAGGAGAACAATTTTATTATAAGTGACTAGTGTTGGGGGTAACATTACAAGTAATGCAAGTTACATAATAATATTACTTTTCTAAGCAACGAGTAATGAATTAAGTAATAATACTTAAACATTTTTTTAGTTTAATTGATTTGCTTTAAAAAAAAATGAATGTAGACACGTTGAATTGTGCACTCAATGAGAGATTTTGCTCCCCACGGGAACAGACAGAAAGGAAGCTGGCAGAGTCTTACGTTTCTGCGATTACATCTATTTTTATGACATTATTTTGAATGCATTGAAGAAAAGCTAAATGAAGCAGACCACTGACGTTTTGAAAAAGCAGAAAACTGAACTTTCAGGAGTTAATTTGCTCGCGGTGAAATTCTTCTTATATTTTTATTGAGGTATTTATTTTTATGCTTCTAATGAAATCCCCTAGCAGTTGATTCTCAACATTCTGAAAATGTAGTTTTCAGTGAACAAACATCATTAAAAAAATCATGATTTTATTGATGAGACAATCATGATCAGTCTGTTTAATTTCCTTTGCGCTTCTCCATGTGCTCGCTGCTATACAGTTTAGTATGTTCACTAGGTTACATAACTGCTCCCTGTTGGTCATGTCTTTCTTGTGTTAGACCATTTTGTGCTGTACCGCGGAGCATTGCGTGTGGTCACGTTCATTCACTCGCGCATTCTCAGTGGCCACATCTGTACAGTGCGTTGTTAATTGCAGAGTTTCTCCTTTAAAAAAAGAAGAAGAAAAACTACAAGTTCAGTCTCAGTCAGGTAAGAAAAAGTAATGCAAAAGTAACTCACACGTGACGTAACGCATTACTTACCATAAAATAAGCAACTCGTTATTTTTTTTAGGGGGAGTAACTCAATATTTTAATGCATTACTTTCAAAAGGTAACTTTCCCCAACACTGCAAATGATCATACATTTATTACCAAGAAACAATGTTTTTCATTTGCGCTGTTTACGGTTGATTGTGTTTGCCATTTGTGGGAATGGTTTGTCTATGCTGGGCAGTGGAAGCGGCTACAGAGCTTCAGCACTTTTATGAGATTGCTAACTTGCTAATCTTTTCTTATCAGGAAAAGTTGCTTAAAGTAATAGTTCATCCCAAAATGAAAAACCTGTTATCATTTGTTTAGCAACACATCATTCCAAACCCATAAAAGTTTATTCCTTTACACGCAATGAATGTTTTTAATGAAACTCCAGCAATCTCCATCCGTTTATTTGAGCATTTTATTCCACAAGGACATATAAAGGCAGTGTAAACGTAAACCATGTTTAGTATTATGAGAGCCTTTATGAAGAGACACGATTGCTTTATTTGATAAACTGATGAAGTTTTTATTCACATATAAATATAAATGACAGCCCATTTTGGTGATTTTATTTACACAGAAACATGTTAAATGCAAGTATAGTATCTTATGTTTCAAATATACTTCCTGAAAATATTTGTTCCATTGTATTTGGCAGGGACAGTGTACATTAATTAGCATTGCTAGAGATGCACCACAATTTGCCAAAGGCTATTTTTCTTCCATTATCCCTGGACAGACGTTAAAATTGTCACCCTGAAAACAATACAAAAATCATACAATGAAGCCAAGCATTACTAAGAAGCACTAAAATGGACATAGGTAAATAAATCCTCATAAATATAATGTATATAGCCACAATAAAATAAAACACCAACATTATGTAAAGGAGATAAGAGTTGTTAAAAAATAAAATAAAATAATAAAATAAATAAAACATATCCGCATTCATTGTAACATACATGTGACATAGGGTGCACTCAAACTAGGCTATCCAAACCTTGCCCGGGCACGTTTCCCGGTTAGATTGACAAGTGTAAGTGCTACGAATCGGGTCAAGGCGCAGTACAGTTGGCCAGCCCTGGCCCGGTTGGAAGAGGTGTGCCAGAGCGCGGTTTGGTTGGGCTTTGGCGCGGTACGCTTGTAGTGAGAGTGCAAAGCACACCCAAGCAAAACTTTATTAATCATTCTTACTTTTCAATGAACACGAACTGTCATAGTTTATTAAAGACGCAAACCCCTCGCTGCACGTCAGCTGCCACCTTCAGAAAACTTCCTAATACCTGCAGCACGAGGACTTTCATGATCATTTATGAGCGTCAAAAGTGCTGGATTCGTTCTGCAAAATACAAGCATGCTTCGGCACGGTTCAAGACAATTGTACTTAGTGTGAGTACACCCCAAGTTGTCCAAATTTTCCTTTAATTTATTTTACTAGTCTTTTTTTTTTAAATCACCAAAAGGTTTTTGTTCTACATGTGCCTGACAAAATGTTGTGGTATATAAACTATTGTAACACTAAATTACATTTTAGTGGGTATCATCTGGAAATCATGCTATTTTTTTTATTCTAAAGGCAATTTTTTATTGCCTTTAAAAGGGTTTACCCTCTGGAGTGACAGCTTTGAAGGGACTAGGGCATAGGGATGAGCGCTTTTGAATGGAACACACTGTTTGACACAAACAACTCTCCTGTGCAAAGGATCTTGGGACCCCAAAGTGCCCATATCCTTCATTCCAAAGGGCCCTTCAAAGTGACCAGATTTGAGCACTTTGGTTTGGAGTGACACTTCAGTATGGTGGCCATGATTGTCCCATTTGGAACGTACCATTATTCTATATACATACAAATGTATTACCTTTAGGGCTAGTTTTAGTTTCACATTATTTTACTAAAAGAATATCTTGCCTACAAGTTAAAGTCACTGAATAAAATGCACATAAACTAACCCACGGTAAATGTTTTCTGTAGGATCTGGAGCATCATCTGGGTCTCGCTCTGAATGAAGTCCAAGCGGCCAAAAAGACGTGGTTCAACAGGACATTAAGCTCCATCAAGACTGTGACAGGAGCTCAGGGCAAAGAGAGCGTCTAACTGAACCACACACTTCCATAAACAAACAAAACAATACAAAACACTCCTGCTCCCCATCATCCCCCTCGCTGGAGCAGTGCGAGCAACAACACTTTCTCTCTCCTTTTGTATAAAACAAACTAAACTTTAACTCTAGGGTAGCAGCTACCCTCCTTTGAAACACAAATACTTACTAAAGACGAGACTTTAAGGCTAGTCTTTCTACTACTGATGCTAAACAAAGATGTGTAGCGACTGAGCGGGAGATTATTATTTCTATTTACTGTCCAACTCACGACTACTTGCACAAACACAGAGTCTGAGGAAACGGAAGGTACGAGTGACGCCGGGAAACTAGCAGGACTTTCGTCATTGTAAAAAAGAAAGCAAATGTGTTGCATGTGTCAGACTGAGATCTGCTTTTATTGTACAGTGTGTGTGTGTGTGTGTTGGTTCTCAGTGGAAGACTAAAAAACAGAAATTTGACACTGTACATAAACTGTACAGTGAAGTTTTACATATTCCTCAATGAACCACTAGCTGGCGCTCACCAAACGGTGTATGATGGGATAGCAGTGCAAGCGAAAGGTCATTTACAGTCGCCGTTCATCATGAATTACAGAAAGCACTTAAGCATTGAGCACAGGCTTTGATCAGAAAGCACATCTGGAGGTAAATGAACCTGCGGCAAACACTGTATGTATGCGTGTGTGCGTGTATGTATGTATGTATGTATGGGAAAGGTCTTTGCACCTTGCAGTCATATTTATATTGATATCAGGCTTGCTCGAGTTAATGTCATTGTTAAAGAAAGCCCATGTTCTCTGCAGGCCCTTCTAATAGGCACTGGGTTGTAAATAAAAGCATATGTTTTTTTGGATTCATTTTTATATTTCGACTATTTGGTAACTGTACTAATGTTGCCTACTTGTACTGTGCTACCAATTATTACTCATGTTTTTGCTTTGGACTTCAATTTCAAACTGCTGTCTTATCATTACATGCCAAATGTACCTTTTACCCAGCATTACATGCGTGTGGACATGGTAATAGTGTAGGATGCATTGTGTAAACGTCCATGAGTTTCAGTATAAAGCTATGAACACGTGTCTCTGCTGGTCCCGAGTCTGTTCTTTATGGTTTGAGCTTTACAAAAAACAAAGCGGTGATGATATTATTATTATTTTGGTTACATTTGCAAAACATGAGGATGAACAAGTTGTAGCAGCTTAAAAACAAAATCAGCTTGTCAACATTTAAGTAACGTGTCAAATAGCGTTATTTTAAATGTGCCATATAAAGAAAATCTGGGTATAAGTACGCATAGTCAAATAATTAGATTTCAGTACGTGGAAATGGCCATACTGTGAGCCTCAAACACCATTGTTTCCACTTTTTTGACGAGTGTACTGTAAAACCCCGGTGTGAAACAGGCCAATCAGAACAAAAAGCAGACTGTTGTGTCGTTCAGCTCTGTTGGGGTCAGCCCTCAAGATTTGCATGTACTTTAGATCAGGTTCTAAGTCAGAGGTGTCAAACTCAGTTCCTGGAGGGCCGCAGCCCTGCACAATTTAGTTCCAACCCACTTACCTGTTGCTTTCAAACAGTTACTAGCGTTAACGGTATGATGTAGCGAGGATGTAAACAAGGATGTAAACAACGGTAAATGCTGTTTGGCACCGCTAACAATTTAGCTACAAATTCATATTTATCAGTCAAACCACTGTAAGCACCCACAATCTTCAGCAGCGCGTGAAGTGTCTCTATGCAGCCGCTTTCCCAGTGTTCTACATCTCAAATAACAAACTCGCAAAAGATATGAGAAAGTTTCATATTACTTACACATGCTTATTCCCAATATATATGAAAGACACTTGTCAGATTATATTTTAGAGAGCAGGCGGTGTGCCTGGTGTGCTTTTCATTTTTCTGTCTGATTCAGGCAGCTAACGCTGCTAACAGCTTCTCTGTTTACACAGTGCAAAAGCTCATGCTTGAAGGGGCGTGATGTGGAGCCGATCTGCGAATCACAGCACATTATGTTAGCTGACCAAACAGAGCCTCTTGTGGGCGGGATATGACAGTCGTTTTCATGTTAGCACAGTAGCAGTATATAATTAAAGATATATGAAAAAATAACGTGATTTTCTACAAATGAAGCATGAGCACACATCGCTTTGCATCTTAAAACACAACTAAGCCTTAAAAATACACTGTGGACCACCCCTTTAATGTAATGGCCATGGTGTGATTGATGCACGTGACGTATGCAATAGTTTTATATTAGTTTATATTGGTTAAGGGGCAGATGTTGCATTCTCTCTCTCTCTGTCTCTCTCTCTTTCTCTAACATGCTTAAATGCTTGTGCTACATGACAATATAAAAGCTTTTTTTTGTCCTAGTATATGAAATGTGAGGTTTGGGACTGAAGTGTGCTCTTAAATCAAAGCATCCGAGTTGACGTCATTCGCTATGTCGTTTTTAATGATGTATGACTTGCATTGACAGGTGAAAATCCGATCTACCTGCTTACACTGCAGACACGAGGGCGCGAATCCGATACATATCGGATAAATTTCCACATATGAACAAGGCCTGAATCTGATTTGAGTAAATTGGAATCTGTGATTTTTTTCATGCTTCCACGTACATGAGCTATTACGATCTGTGCCACATGGGAGAAAAAAAATTAATCTGATTTGGGTCACTAGAACCATGCGGTGTAAATGCAGCCTTTAGTTTGATCAGGTGTGTTTAATTGGAACTAAACTGCAGAGCTACTGCCCTCCAGGAACTGAGTTTGACACCTGTGTTCCAAGTCATCAGGAGATCCACAGATCAAAAACAGAAACTGTGTATTAAGATTATAACAATAATATTTTCCTCCCTTATTTTAAGGTTAATCAAAGTTTATATTAAATCTATCATGTATGTGGAACTCTTATTTTGAAAACGGGAGATGCTGCAAAGCCAGCCACCAGTTTGTTTGTTTTTTATTCGTTACTAAGCAACGGCTCTTTAGAGCCCGTCAGAATGCAAAATGTGGAAAAAACATAATCAGCGTCACCCTGAAGAGGCATATAAGATGTTTATTTCTATCTTTTGTTCATTTATCGTGTTTATGGTGAAATTAGCTGGATATGTTTGTATTTTGAGGTAATAAACATGTTTAATGCACGTTCGTGTCGCATCACTCAGCTCTTACTGCGATTTCTCTGGAGTAAAAGAATAGCAATACACTTTATTAAACGTCATCTGTTTACGCAAAGGTTGACATTAATTTTTGACTACGTTTATTTTTAAGCTATAAAATACAACACAATACGTTAGATAGTTCATTTACTAAATGCTTAATGCCACAAGCAAAAGTCAAGCGCAGATTTTTACATTAGAAACAAATCTAATTTTTGACATATTTTAGTTGTTATCAGTAAACTATAAACTAAACAAAAGCATGAGCTATTCTGAGATTACAAGCCACATTTTTAGCATAAACTTTGACAGAGAAATTTACCTCAGGATAGCAGCTATGCAGTAACATTATCAAGAGCTTACTTCAAAACATCTAATTACAACAATGATCAAACTAAACGCCACAAAACAATAATTATAGCCTTTATTAGATTTTCTATATAGGCCTACCAGATTAATGACATGAAAACCAGGTAAAGTGTTTTTTTATTTTATTATTTTTATCTATAAACGAATAACTGGGGCATTCAATATTTGCGAATTTAGAACAATATAAAAGCAATACTTAACTATAGCTTGTAAGATTTGATATTAGATAGTGTTTTCTAAATATTGCTTTCACCTTTGGCCTAAACATTTGCTCATTAGTTTAAGATTAAAATGTCATTATTGTAATGGCTTGAAATGTGATTCATGAATAGATTAGATATAACCCTTATTAAGCTAAATAATGTCCAGCACTTTTGTTTGCATGATTCCTAATTTCTGAACACGGCACACTTAGCAATTACTGGTTCAATGAGAGTAGCATAACAGAGCAGGTGGCTTCCTTTCTTTAATCGCTTTGAAATGTATGATATAGCCCTACATAATAAAAAACAAACAAAGTTCTATTAACCAAGCAAAGCAATCACCAGCAGATGTCATTTATAAGACTCATTCGGGGAGTTTTGAGGGATATTATGCAGCCTACTTTACATAGACGATGAAGACGTGACCTCTCACAGCTGCGACAAGAAGGCGCAATCAGAGAAACACGAATGATGGAGTGACTTGAAGCTGCTATAAAGACAGCGCCCTCTGCTCGTCAAAACAAATCTCATCAACATCCATGAAAACTAAACTAGCGGGGGTTTTTTTGTTAGCGTTTACTGCTATTCTTAGTGTGAACACCATGTGGGACATTCTATCAGAAACGTACATTATCTGTCCCTGAGATAAAAACATAAATACAGTGAATAAAAAGTATTTCATCCAAAAGAAATTGTAAAATGGACTGATGGTTGATTTCTGTGAGTTGTTCTGTAAAGGAACATGTCCTTCATTTGCTTCTCAGATTTGTTCAAAATTAAAAACACTTTACAAATGTACAAACTTTGTTATTGTCCTTGTCCTCAGCCTGAACCTACAGCTTTAATAGTTTTGTTATGGTAAAAACTGTTATTTAAAAAGAAATACTTCAAAAATAGCAAGTTTAAGTTGTTGATCATTCACATCAATTGATTATTTATTCATTTTCTTTTCGGCTTAGTCCCTTTATTAATTTGGGGTCACCACAGCGGAATGAACCTCCAACTTATCCAGCATATGTTTTATGCAGCGGATGCCCTTCCAGCTGCAACTCATCACTGGGAAACACCCATACACTCTCATTCACACACACTACAGACAATTTAGCTTAGTCAATTCACCTATAGCGCATGTCTTTGGACTTGTGGGGGAAACCGGAGCACCCGGAGGAAACCCACGCGAACACGGGGAGAACATGCAAACTCCACACAGAAATGCCAACTGACCCAGCTGAGGCTCGAACCAGCGACCTTCTTGCTGTGAGGCGAACGTGCTACCCACTGCGCCACTGTGATGCCCACGTCAATTGATTAAAAACATGAAATTCTAAATAAATACTACAAATAAATGTACAATTGTCCGCGTGTTTCTGTCAGTCCTGTCACATTTGCATTAAATTGAACATAAAATATTTGCATTACACGTTTAAGACTATGACTCGCAAGTGACATCATTTGACGGAGAAGAAACTGACCGTGATCAAGGACGCATTATATCATTGATTTGTATGATTTTATGCTTGTTTTTGTATGATTTTTTTGAGGACGACAAGCTTAAGTCAGGCCCCGACACATTTTTTGTAAGTGAAAATGTACGTTTCTGGTAGAATATCCCATGTAACGCCATACTGTATCTGTTCAAGTTAATCCAAAGACAACTCTGCTCACTATTTCAAATTCAGTTTCAGTTAAATTTACACAATGCTGAGGTAAATTCAGTAAGAGCTTCCAGTTTATACAGACTTACATGGACTTCTTCTGGGTTTTTGTCCAGTGCAGCTACACACCTAAATAATATGTTTATAACTGGATGTATCACTCGGTCAGTCTAAAAAGTCTGACATTTAGCCAATTGAAAATTACATTGAATTATAAAGGTGGTGGTATAGACCCTTTTTGTATATTCATCATCCAGAAAGTAATAACACACTTAAACATAAAAACAGTATATGATGTAGGCTCAAATTCACTGCAGTCATGAAAAGAGTATAGGTTTATAAAAGAAAGTGAATTTGCATATGTATAATGGGCATCATCAAAAGTGGTACACGAACCCCTTAATGTCTTCCTGAGTCCACACTTTCATGATGTAATGCCACTGACTGCTGTCAGAAATCTGCTGTACAGCTCTCTTCAGTGTGGTTGTGGCAAAATTGCACATCGATGGTGCAAAAGGGAGGCTCACTACATTCAGATGAATGCATGTAATCATACCTAGTGTTAGAAGTAGTGACTGCTACACTCGGAACACATGAATGGAAATGGCTCACAATCTCACCAATATTTGGTACTTATGTAACCTGAGTTGAAGTCTTTTGTCCATTAAGTCTCCAAATTCTTTAATATGTCAGCTGGCCTTGATGGACAACAACTGGTCTGACAATATGGTCAGTAGTCACAGTGCAGGGGGAACTCCAGTCCTGGTGGGGCACTGTTCTTCAGAGTTTATCTTCATCTCTGATAAATCAGAACATCAGGAAGATCTTTCCTATCGAAACATGCTGCTTCTACTGCTTGTCCAGACACTTGTTCTGTCCTGACTGGACCACTGAAGTGCTCCATTGGCTGGCCTTCCAATCAACTCCACCAAGCCCCTGCACTGATCCAGAATATGGCAATGAGAGTGGTCATTAACAAGCCGAAAAGAGTGCATGTCACCTTTGTACACTCCATACTGTCTGTCAATTGCTGCTCGCATCAAATTCAAGGTGCTGTCATTGTCTACATTACCTTTGTGCCTACAAAATAACCACAGTCTCTGCACCCCTTCGCCTAAATTCATTTCTTCAGGATTATGTGCCTGGCAGAACATTGTGTTCTGCTAATGAAGGACACTTTGTAGTAGATCCTAAAAGTAGAACAAAATAACTTTCAAGGACTTTTACCTTTAATGTTCCATACTGGTTGAATGACTTACCTAACTCTACACAAGAAGCACACAACCCTTTAGTTATTTTAAAGAAAAAAAAAAACTAAAGACACATTTTATCAACAATTGATCCTATTTTATTCTAAGTCAGTCAATTTATTTGTTATTCATTAAACTAAATACTAGGCAGCACAGTGGTGCAGTGGGTAGCACGATTGCCTCACAGCAAGAAGGTTGCTGGTTGGAGCCTCGGCTGGGTCAGTTGGCATTTCTGTGTGGAGTTTACATGTTCTTTCCGTGTTCTCGTGGGTTTCCTCCGGGTGCTCCGGTTTCCCCCACAAGTCCAAAGACATGCGGTACAGGTGAATTGACTGAGCTAAAGGGTGTGAAAGAGTGTGTACAGTACGGGTTGGGTTGCGGCTGGAAGGGCATCCGCTGCGTAAAACATATGCTGGATAAGTTGGCGGTTCATTCTGCTGTGGTGACCCCTGATTAATAAAGGGACTAAGCCGAAAATAAAATAAATGAATGAATGAATAAACTAAATAATGTACAACAATACAGGACTGAGACTTGTCATAGCATCAGCATGTTGCTTTTCTAGTGATCTGACTTCTATTTTGCCCTAATTTGTCCAAGGCAATTAGGATAAACGAATCTGCTACATTAATAAGTGTAATCATAATTTGTACACGTTATATTTTAAGTTGTGTTTGATTAGGTATAAAGCTGAACTCTGCATGACAGTGTTGCATGACAAGTTGCCCGTCTCTGTCATAGTCAAATGTTTGCCCAACAGTACGCCTTGTAATATCATTATGCTTGTTTATAAGCATGGCATGTTAACTCTTTAAATAGCATGTGGGTCTGTGAAATTATCACCCAGGGATGATGTGTTAAGCAGGTTTGAGAATCCTGTTACTGGGAGTTACCTGGCATCAGTCCAAAACCGAAACATCACCGTTGATGAAACCAAACTCAACGGCTCACTTGTCGCTCGTTAATGAATTCATTAAGAGGAAGAGAACAGGGGGAGCATTGATAGCACACATTTACTCACAAATAGAGTCTGATCCGTTCATGCTTGAGTATCCAAACCCAACCCCACGTGCCTTCGGCTCTGCCTAGGTTTCGCTGACGCAAGCCTGGTGTTGTGCTTGCTCAGTCATCGAAAATAGTGTCTAATAGAGGCAAGGAGCAGCTGCAGGGAGAAAAAAAATCAGCAATGGTTTTCCCAGATGAGAGTTGTCTAATAAACAGCTGGGATCTGTTACATCCTGGCAACATGTATTATGTCCACTGTCATGGTCAAACACCTAGTCTTACCTCACCAAGGCTCAATGCATGTTAACAGCCCAGAGGAGGGCTGCCATATGGATTTGTTCCTTTCAGAGAAAGGTTCCTGGTCCTGTTCCTTTTTCCGCCCCAGACCTGACTTTCATGCTGAAGAACCTCTCTGCAAAGCAAGAACTTGGCTATAGGCCACAGTAGAGCCAATTACTCAGTGAGAGTGTAGTGAGATGCAGAGCAGGAGATCTGACACCAGACTTGTGAACCAGACTTCTGTCAGATCACCAGTGCCTGTCATCGAACACCAACATTCCCTAGAATGTTCTTTCCACACTGATCCCATACAAGTGTGGATTACCAGAGATTGTCTGACTAAACCTTTTAAACCCATCATGAGCCCACACATGTATCATACAGACATCCCACAATCTTTTTATTTGATCCTTTTGACTTGAAAGCACTCAGCCACTCCAGAGATCCCAAAACAGTCAAGTGACAGAGCTATAGTTTGTCATTGTCAACTCCTAAAACATCACTGATGTCACCTGATAATCTCATGGTATTCCAGACCCTCCGTGTAGTGTTTGATTTATAGGACTGTTTGCTCCTTGCTGGAAATGATTTGTATGGATTTGCATTCTTCTGATTGCTTTAATTTCACCCATGCTGCAGTGCTTAATATCTCCCTGCTCCTATTTAAAGATCCATTAGTGTTACGGTGTGCAGTTTACACAACTAATAACTGATTAGGAGAGTTAATTACAGTTAATTATCATCCCAGACAACTATTATCCAACAATAATATTTTTACACAAATCTGACAACATGTACCCTTTACGGTCTTTCCCAATATACACTTTTGTGACCATTTGACTGCCAGGTAGAAATATCTGGCAGAGCTTGTCTTGTGCAATAGTTTTCTCTTGGAATTGTAATGTTCAAACCTGCACTTGGAGGAGATTAGCTTCAAACCTTACTCAACACACCTAAACCAATGTAATCAGTGTCTTCAGTGTCTCACTAAGAACTTCCAGGCAAGTGAGGTTGGCGCTAAACTCCGCACCCCCCATATAGGAGGTTTAAACAACTTTATAGAACCTAAAATGACATGACAGCTATTTAAAAGGAGCAGATTTAATTTAAGTTGATGTCACGTTTCTTCAATTGCAGTTAATTATATAGTATGAGTATATTGGGACCTTTAGAACGGTGGTGCCCAATCATGTACTTGGAGATCTACCTACCTGTAGTTCAGTTCTGTACAGTTCAAGCCTGCTTCAACACACCTGGAATAGTCCTTAAGATCTTAATGACCTAACTCTGCAAAGTTTAGCTCCAACCCTAAAACACAAATCTGTCTGAGCAGCTCATTGAGATCTGCAGGGGCACTAGATAATCACGAACAGATGTGCTGGAGAATGGTTGGAAGTGAACTTTTGTAGGAAGGCAGAGAAGAGAACTGGGCATCATTGTTGCGGGGCTTGAAATTGGTCATGTCCCAAACGGCACCCTAAGCCCATCCTGTCAGCACTTTTGTGATACCATGCCACTTTGACTTTCAGGCAGGGTATTATGTATTATTGAGGGGGGGATAGGGAAACGCACGACCCATAGACTTAGAAATGCCCAGAATAAAGTCTTAGGGGGAGCATAGTGGCTACAAATGGAGTGTTTTTTGAGCACATTCTTTCAATCTTAAATGCCAAACAGATGCTCCCAATTCTGTACCTGGAGATCTACCTTTCTGCAAAGTTTAAACATTCCAGGACATCTTTGTGTAATCATCAAGTGTTCTGAAGATCCTAATGAGCTGCTTACTTGTGTTCAGGGTTGGTGCTAAACTCTAGTTCTACTTGGTGGACATACATACTGTACTACTATGTATGCATAACCACAAAGTCAAAACTATTTCAAAAGGCTCACATGAAGAGTGGAATTTAGGACAGGACCATTCTTTCTTAAGCCTGGATCACACTGTGCAATTTCAGATATGATTTGTTTGCCTGAGACAAATTTATGGACATCCCAAAAAGATCCTATAATCCTAGGCTAAAATCTGTGGCCTGTGTTGGTTTGAGATGTACAACGACAGCCAACTAATGGTAGTTGTGATCACATTTTTTTTTTTTCCCTCCAATGAAATTCTGACAGAAGATTTTAGATACTTTCCTGCAGTGCAACCTCTTATAATGACCATCAAACCAAGAACTAATAGGAGCGCTGAACCTGACGACATAATCAACAAATGTGTTTTTTTTCTTCCTGGTTTTATCATCAGAGCATGTTCGAAAAATAATGCTACAGGTTGTTGATGTTCGCTGTGAGGTATCAATTCAGAACACGAGTTACTGAATGTGTCACGGATTTACAATGTTAAACTCTTGCATATGTTCTGTTTGCCACTTCTTGGTAGTCATTTAGTGCAACAGTATGATAACTGAGATCTTACAGTGTGACATGAGGATCATGTTCATACAGTCTGACAAGTAACAATCATAAAGAAGTACAGCCGGCCTTTATTCTTCGGGAATATTAATACTTTATTCTAATCACTGCTACACTCTTGCATGTCTGAGACAATGGACATACTCAACAACTGCTCAGCTAGATTTGAAACCAGCAAAACATTTGTTTTAGCATTACATGTTTTACAATGTCAAAATAGTATTTGTTTTGATTGGATGTAAAAATAAATAAATAAATAAAAAACAGGACAAAAACACCACACAGAAAAAAGTAGAACATCTTTATATATTTATTATTATTAATATTTTTTTTTTTAGAAAAGTTTACACTTCATAGAGATTTAGCACTTTAAAAGCATAAATTATGGCAATAAAGTGACAGACAAACCACTATAGTATTTTCACAACTAATAGTTTGTAATTTGATACCACGGCTAGCAAACATCTACTGCTGTCATGTTCAAGCACTGCTCGCTCACAGAAGTTGTGCACAATCACCACTTCACATTATTTTTGTACCCTTTATAATATCTCAAATCTAGATCATTGTTTTTGTTTATATCATTTGTCAAGTTGCAGAAAGGTTGTGAAATGGATAACTGAGAATCCCGCAGACTGCTTTCTTATTTGCAGTCTGACTCGGGAGCAGTATTTACAGAATCATGGAAGAGCACACAAGCAAGGATTTTCCATGCTCGTGAAAGTCATAAATAAAAGAAAAAGAAATAAACGTAAACAACACACCCCGATTAAAAAAATGCACACGCACACACAAAACACATTATTATTTTTTTTATAATATAGGTAAATAATTCTTATCCGTGTATTTGGATGTGTCTACAAAGATGCAAGTTAGCTCTTCTATGAAAGTACATTCTACTACGTGAATACATTCCAAACCTAAACATGGCTCTATTGCTGGTTCAGTCGACGAGAGCTTCAGCATCCCGTCTCGCGCATGAACCAGCTCAAATGACAGCCGTCCCCATCTGCCCCGGCTATATGCAGGGGGAGATCGGAGACATGGAGAAAAAAAACATTCACTTCAGCAATTCATTTTGCAAAGCTTGCTTAAGCTGAAACTGGATCTATATGTCTGCACTTACATCGCAAGCTCGCAAATTGAATTTCCAGCGTTCCTGAACTCCAGTCCCACACACAAGTCCCTTTCCTTCACGACGGGAAAATATTCCAACAATTGATTCTCCCATAATCTAAAACCAAAATATTTTGCCTCGTACTCATAAAGCACCAAGTGGATGACATCTGTTTTGAAACATGTCTATTTTGGATTCAATCTTAAAGGGATAGTTCAGCCAAATTAAAATAATAATAATAATAATAAAAATAATGATGATAATAATAATAATAATAATAATAATAATAATTACTCGCCCTCTCCTTTTTGCTTTAACAAAAAAAAAAGAATTTTGATAATGGTTAGCCACTGACTTCCACAGTATTTTAATTTAAGTCAATGGCTACCAGTTTTCAACATTCTTAAAAAATTGTTTTGTGTAAATCCAGTTAAGTAAAAAAGAAAAAAATAGTACTTTTTAATATTTTGGGGTGAACTATCCATTTAGGCTAAGAATCAGATCATCTAGTCATATATCTTTTAAATGAAAAACAAAATTCTAGATATGATGGTTGGGCACAAGGCTCGAGTTTGAAATGTAATCGATTTTTGCTGGATTATTGGACAGAGAAAGTGAAGACGTCATAGCTCAGAGATTAAGCACATGTTAACTGCTGCATCATGAAAAAAACGATCTAAGATGTAGCGGATATTATCTGTTACATTACATTTGACATCTACCTGAGTCGAGCTGCTGGAAGTGCTGTACAATCTTTTGTGCAACCCTTGAGGTCCCGCCCACAAGCGGTGACGTCATACACAAGCCGCCAAACACAATTGCATTTTGATGGCTTCCAGGAAATCAAGCCTGGTTTATATCAACCAGATGTTCGCTTGTGGATTCGAAGCCTTTTATTGGAATTTGATTTCAAACGTCATCTCCATGCTTCATTTGACGGGAGATGCAGCTGTGCAAACGTCCCCTCTCATCCCTCCCCTATGATAGACCGCTGAGATTTAAACACGGCTGATGAGCTCTGCTCGACTTTGATGAGCAGAATTAAAACCTAAACTGAACTAAAATATGAGTCCTCACAACTCATTCATGAGGACCATCTGGCTGCCGATGCCACCTGGGGAAGCAGGATGGCATGAAGATATATTTGCACCTCACAAGAAGATTTTTTTTCAGCTTTGCAGCTTTCTCTGATATTTAACGATGGACTATATGGCTTTTCATGCTGGGTTTGGACATTGCTTTGAAATACGTGATGATTTACAGTGCATATCTCAAGGGGTTTTTGGTTAAAGTCAACATGAAATAACATTTGCCAGTCATGTCTGTAAACATAACGACAGGAATGGCAGCTTCAAAACAGGAGATATGGGGAAAATCGACAATAAAAGTGTAGGCACAGTTTTTAAATCCAATGATTCCAATGGGAATTTGATTCCCATCTGAAGCTTTGTATGAGGACGAAAATGCAACTTTAAACTTAAACTTTTGCAAGTTTAAGACTGCAACTTATGACAATTGGATTGTAAAATAGTTACATATCAGCAAACTAAATGAGTGAATACAGCGGGGAAAATAAGTATTGAACACGTCATGTTTTTTTCTGGAAATAATATTTCTAAAGGAGATGGTGACATGAAATTGACCCAGACTTTGGTAAGAACCAAACAATACAAACATAAAAATAAAACAAAACAAAAAAAGGAAAAAAAAACTCAACTACTGAAACGTATTTAATACTTTATATAAAAGGCTTGTTTGATAATGGCAGCTTAAAGACGCTTCTCATATGGAGAACTGCTCAGGTGTGTTTTTTTTCACAGACTTCAACAGAGTGTGCAAATCTTCAAGGTTCTGTGGGTTTCGTCTATCAAATCTGAGCTTTAATTTGTATTTTATATTGGATTAAAGTCATGTGATTGGCTGAGCTATTCTACAGCTTGATTTTCTTTCTCTGAAAGCATTTGAGAGTTTCCTGTTTTTGGATCATTGTCTTGCTGAAATGTCCACCCTGGTTTCATCTTAATGATCCTGATAATGTAGATGTTGAACTGAAGCAGCTAATATTAATTTACAATGAGGAAGGGCAGAGGGCTGCTGAAGAACTACTGAGAGCTTTTAGCTGCTGTCTGGGCTTTCACTGCCTTTCTACACCTCCCTTTCTTCATGTGTTCAATACTTTTTCCCTGCATCATTTAATTATATTACGCATAACTTCATTTGTAAACTAATTAATTCGTTTTCTTTGCATATATGGATTCTTCTGTTACCAACATCCAGGGGAAATTGCAAGTCAACGGCACCTTAAGAAATATGTTTTCTGAGAAAAATGGTGACGTGTTCAATACTTATTTTGCCCGCTGTATGCATTAAATGACTTGTAGAATAAAAGGTACAGAGGAGTTGTAAATTTTAAAAAATAGTATTTTTGATCTCATGTTAACTTTAATCACAGTCAGCGAGTTTTACATTCTGATAAATGATTCGCTGTGAATAGAACGGAAGACGTTGAATCGAGGTGGTGCAAAAATAAAAACATTCTCCACCACACACTGTTAGCACTCTGCTTTTACTAACCCAATATAATGTCAAAAAGCGTCAACACCCAGTTATCAGTCGTCTGAACTGTGCAATGCTGGTGTGGCGTCAGATCATGGAAAGGGGCTTGTGTATTTGACGATCATTCATAAAGCTCAAAGAAAAGAATAAAGCCCATTTAATATCGTCTCGCTTTTCTCTATCTATTGCATTTCCACACAAAACTTACCCATACAAAGACTTACCAGCTCTAATTCAAAACTGACCGAAGTCTCGTCTGGTTGGGGAACAGAAAAATGGATTTGCTTTCAAAAATGTTTGTTCAAAAAATGACATTAATGACAAACAAGTATATTTCAACTATTATTATCATGTGATGCCTGTTGTACTATTGCTTATATTAAACTACACCGTATTATTACACTGAAACTATTCTGTAGTATTTCTGTGATTACATCCCATATTTTCCTATTTGAAAGCTACAATATTTCACATTCAAACACAACAGTTAAAATATGACTAAATACGAGGGGGAATTTATATATGTGGACACATTCAGTATAAGTGATTTGGTCATGTCCTGTTTTAGAGAAATCCTAAATTTATTTATTTATTTGCCCAACACATTTGGGTTTTGGTGAGAAACTGCGACATTCTGTTTATTACCGAACGCACAGTGAAATATCAAAACTATTTTGACATAAAAACATCAATACATTACTAGTGATATTGGTTGAATCATCTACTCCTATACACGAGGCTATCAAGTGGAGGACATTTTTACATAAAAATTACTTAATGATAAGCATTCAGTTGCAGTAAAACAATCCTGGCGGTGGTAAAGTTCTTCAAATCTGAATAAAGCACAGCTACAATCATTTGTAATCAAGATTATTCCCATTGCTGTGCTCTGTATCTGAGTCTTTTGAGAGCGGTTTTTAATTAGTTTGCCTAAAATTGCGCTACAACAGACCTGCTGAAGACAAACGCAAAAATAAAAAGCGACCGCCTGCTGCTGCATCAACTGAGGCCTGTTTCACAACACACATGCCAGCAAAACGTGCATTTCTGCTGAATCTAATGAGGAAATCTAATGAGGAAAAACACTGATATCTGGGTTACTAGGGTGAGCATCACCTTTAATAATAACCATCAATTATTAAATATGTTTGGGGAGTTAGCTACTGAAATTCCCACGATCATCATGAAAAGCAAGTTTATTACACAGATCACATCAGATTTAGATCCCAATTAAAATTAATCTACACAGAATTGAACCCAAACCCGGATTGTAGCTACGAATTGCTTCAATCAACTGGATTCAGGCAGATTTACTGAAAGGAAACTTTTTTTGTGGGTGTCTTACTGTATAAAAACCTTGCTAAATAGGTTTATTGCACACTTTTTACACATTTTCAGGCACAGTACACACAAGGTCATGCTGATTGTGCAAGCAATGTGAATGCTGTAATATGGACACTGACATATGGTGTTCACACTTGCAGTTTGGTTTTTTTGGCTGGTTTGGTCTGCAGCAAAAAAACTATGAAAACAATACTTTTAATCTCAGTTTACAGTCATTTTTTAAAGACAATTTTGTACAGTATGAGTACATGATGATATTTGTATCAGTTATGAACTCGCAAAGGGCTCATAAAATGTGTAAAGTCAAAACTGCACCAAAATGAAAATGCTTTGTAAGGAGATGCAGTGTTGTTGCCTGCATTGAACTGTAATGGGCATCATTTCAACTAGTTTTCCAGGGGATCATTAGAGAAGTTTGTGCTTCACAGATGTACATTGTAAATTTAATCTCGCCTGAATCTACCAGGTGTGTTTTTTCCAACGCTATCTCAGGTCAATTCGTAACCTTTTGATTTAGTGGCTATTATGTATGAAATCGTACAATCTCATTCATACAATTTAGTACGATTTGCTTTATCCCCCAATGATGATTGGGTTTAGGGGTGGGGTTGGGGGCCATGCCTCCTTTTTAAAATCATACATTTTCATAATCATACATTTCAGAACTTCCTCGTGACATGTTTTTTTTTCTTACACAGCCTCTAGAAATTCTGAGACAATTGATCTACAATTTTTCTCTCAAATTTGGTGAGTCTCTCTGAAATACAATCTGTAATTTCAACAATACTTGAAATTTGTACTTTTTTTATGCAACATTCATTATGGCTGTCAATCTGTTTGCTTCCTACAAAGAAAAAATAAAATAAAATCAAGAGCCAACTTTGTGCAAACCAATTGCAGTAATATCAGTTTTAGGTAAGATTACTCACCATTTCTGCACTCCATAATGTTTTTATCGCATTTACACTTATACAAATAAAACATTGTTATAAAAAACAGTAATCAATCTGGCAAAAAGACTAAACATACAACCCTATACTACACAAGTAATAATAATTTCATTTAATTAAACGCATGCTTCATTTCTTTAGCTGTTTTTGGTCCATGCTACGTTCATATTTCAGGCATCTTGCATCAGGGTATTTTTTTGGAAGTGGACTGAGACCCATTTTCCAGCGCTGTTTTTTTTGCACCAGAGTTTAAACGGTAGCCTTCGCAAACTACATTAAAAGAGCAATCCCACCAGTCAGCATTCATCAAAGCCAAACCTACCAAGTGTGAACACACCCATACATGTCCAAATATGTGCCCCTTTTATGTGCGCCATGAAACAGGCCTGAGAAGAACGAATAATGATATGAATGAAATGAAGGGCCACCTATGCCACATTACAGTAACCTTAACCTGTGCTTTTTACAAGTGAGGAGTGACCGGGTCACGTTAGCTGCCCTCATACCGTGGTTACGTGTACAAGTACGCACCTAAGTCGACGGCTAGAAAGTAAAAGAAATCTGCCGTCGGATGTGCTTTAGAAAGACCTGCGTGTTCGCCTGTGAGCTGTGGATGTAGGTGGCACAGTTGGCCAGATGTTTGGAGGACGAGTTCTTAACCCAACCAGCACACCAGACTTTGGTCGACTGAGCAAAAAAACACGCAGAAAAGACACGGCGAAGCTGCTCGAGTCCGAGAGAAGGAAGCATTACTAATCTACTACAAGTAGATTAAGAAAAGGGCTTTCATATTGCATGTTCACAAGAATAATTTACGAGATTAAATTGCTTAGCATATATATATTGTATACTGTATATATAAAACTGGAAGAAAGGTGTATATATCCTAGTATAACGGTTACATATCACTTTCCAATTCTAAAATAATTAATACCAAGAATATGTATACGTATATATATATATATATATATATATATATATATATATATATATATATATATATA
>CAIGQW010005633.1:1978578-1988610 GCA_903798125.1 Danio choprae | reverse complement strand
ATATATATATATATATATATATATATATATATATATATATATATATACTGTATATAAATATACATAAGTACATCGGTATTTATACACATATATATTTATAGTGCCATAGACCATACATATATATATGCATGTATTTATAATATAGCCACACATACACATGTGGTGAATATACAGTGACAATGACTATATTGCAATGCCAAGTTTGAGTAAGACTCAACCGAACATTCACATCTCAAGTAAGCTTAAAGCCCAAAAGAGTTCAAGTGTATTGCTATATAAGGAGGAACCCAAGGTCCTCGGGCCGCTTTTTCGGGACGAGCAAGTCAAATAGAGTATTGCTTTTGTAAGATTGGTGCATTTTTGGATCCTTAAATTGGGTTTGTTTATGAAGTTTGGGCCGTTTCTGTGAGGTGGAGACAGCCTGGTCAAGCCTGGAGTGGTACGACAGTTTAGAGCCACACAACCTGATGGTTCTAGAAGTCAGAGAAGAGATCTTGAGGACCCAAGTGAATAAAAAAAGGAGCGATGGTCCGCGGCTGGTAAAAGGGATTGTCAATGAAAAGACCACCTACAGTGAGGACAAGAGCAGAGAGAGCTGCGATTAATGGTGCGGCCCGGCAGGAGGCAGCGGTAAATACATTGTGACGGCAGAAAGAAAATGGGGTTAGGGTGTGTGCCACAGGGGTGGATACTAGGGTCTCTGCTCTTTCGGGCTGTACGTGGGGTTTTCATTGCACCGGGAGCGTTTCAGGTTAATAAAAAAGACATCAACAACTTAAGCTGCACGGTTAACTTTCCGACAAAACGGAAACAAAACAAAAACAAACAAACAAACAAACTTGGAGCTCATTCCTTTGAGAAAAGGCAGAGGAAATGTGAAACGTATGTGGCAACTCTGAGGTTTCCATACAGATGTAGTTAGTACATAACTCTGACAAATCAGACCCGTCGTGATTTTGGAGAGAGTATAGTACAATGACAGCTATCACTACCAAAGAGGACAGGCCATTGGTTTGGAGCGGACACTTTGAGGATGACCATGACAGATGTGAGGGATCCATTAACGATGGATGGGAATAGCGTGACCACTCGTAGAACCATGGAGATGGAGTTCCTCTTTGGTAAGCGACGATCATGACCCAGTCAGAAGCCAGCACAAGCACTGTTCAAATCACCCAACCGGAAGCAATGCAATCAATGTTTCAAGAGCATTTGTAAAATGTGGAAATGGAAAACCTTCAATGTAAAGAAGGCAATGTTATGTTTGACTCGCAGAAAGTGCAGCATGTTTGGCAGGTCTGTAGCTCAAAGGGTCAAGAATAGGGTTATTATAGTAAATCAAATAAAAATAATTACAAAAAAAAAAAACAATAAAAATGGCGTTTCTTGAAAAAACTGAAATAAAAGGAAATATTATAAAACAAAATTTTTTTTCGGCTAAATTTTTCTCTGTTGTCAGGATTACCTGTGAAAAACAACTAAAACTAAAATCATTAATTAAAAAAAAATACATAATTACATACAATTAAATACAAAAGCAAACTTATTTTATTGCATTTACATTTTTGAAGTACTAAACCAACTAAAACAATAAGTAGAAGTACAAGAGGTACTTAGCCAACTAAAATAAAAATGTAAAAACATTTTTATTTCAGAAAAAAAACTACACAATGGGCAAAACAGAACAAAATCCCCAAAACTCAAATTTTATTAAAATATGAATAAAAAAACATAATATCCTCAACAACACTAAAACAACCCTGATTGGGGATAAGACCTGAGCTCAGTGCCATAGACCGGAATATTGTGAATGGTCTTGTGCTGGCTTTTGGAGGAGTATGAAATCACATCTCACACACAATAAGACACTCACCAATAAGTCAAAACAAAAAAGGACAAAAAGACATTTCAGTAGCATGTCTCCATGGATCCCTTGTTGCTGCTTTCGATTCTCCGCTGTAAGGCTGTGACTGGAGGCTCCGCTGTGTGTCCATATGAGAGGCCGTGTTTGACCTGTCTGTGTTATGTGTGTCTGTGTGTGTTTAACTCCACTACCGCTAACTAATCAGTTCATGACAGACGTCTAGAGCCTGACTAACTAGTCTTCTGTGAGGAGAACCGTACAGTAATGATCAGGACAACTCTGACAAAAAGCTCAACATGGGGTCAGCATTCATTCACTGGGACAGCAGAAGGGGTCAGAGGGCATGAAAAGGGTTTGAAGGGCATCTCTACATGATTTGTTGTTTTGGAAATATTACTAAACCCTAGGCTTAAATGTACAAAATTTGGAGACCAAAAAATGTATTTGATTAAAAGGAACATTCCTGCCTGATTCAATACAGTACTTTATATGCTGTTGATTTTTACAGAAGAAACGACGTTTGTAAAAACTGTGTCTACAGTAACGCACTTATAATGGAAGTTTATTGCACTGGTATTTTTACCCCTCAGAATTCCCAAAAAGATTAAAATCATAAATTAAACCATAACAAAACAAAAAACCTAGACATCAACGGGAACAAAAGACGACATAAAATGAAAGTAATTGACTTTGACGTGCACAAAAAAATAACCTCAGACCTCACAAAAACAAAATAACTTTAAAAGGACCCTATAGACTTCTGCAGAAATAAAAATATAAAGAAAACAGACAAAACAACTAAACAATTAGTCAAAAGGACCCTGCAAATATCAACTTAAAGCTAAACTCTACTGAAAGCTAAAAACAAAACAAACAAAAACACTGAAATAATGATTAAACAACAACAAAACCCTTAGACTAAACTGAAACATAATTAAAAAAACAAATAACTTTAAAAGGATTCAGCAGAAAAAAGTTAATAAAGAACAGACAAAACAACTAAATAATTTGTCAAAAGGACCCTGAAAAAAGAAACAATCTTAACCTAAACTAAAAACAAAGTAAACAAAAAACACTGAATAAATTCAGAAGAACCCCAGACTTCCACGCAAAGTGCACTACAGTATTTTTTGTGTAATTTTACAAACAACAAACAAACAAAAGAAAGAAAGAAACACTTATTTCTATTATTTCTGTCAATATCAAAGTCCTGTCCATACAGCGTACAGTTGTATTGAACCTGAAACATGCCTTAAAACGTCTGTACATTTCGAGCTGCTAAACTGTTAAATCTATATATTGTAAACTGTACCTAAAATAGTTTCAAACATACACCAGTCAGTGCTTGACATTTCATGAAGATAAAGGTTTTATTTGTTAGCAGTAGTTCGTATTAGATCTATACATCTTCAACACAGCTCCTGATATCCATACACTGTCATAACAGCCTATTCCCAAAAACTACAAGAAAAAAACACAACCATGATGATAACAAAAAAAGAGGCCGATATAATTTAAATGAGGTAACAATTCACAGTACAAATCCTTCAAGTGTTTCTCTCTGAAGAACATAAAGCTGTATTTGCTTAAAACCAAAAGACGATATAAAAAAAACTAAGCGTGGTGATGATCAAATAAAACGTACTTTACAAATACCTTTATTAAAGGGACAGTTCACTCAAAAATGAAAAGTCCATCATCATTTACCCGCCCTACATTTTTCTTATGTTGAAAAATGTTGGAAGCTGACATTCATTGACTTCCATAGTATTTTCATATCCTACTATAGAAATCAATAGGTACAGATTTTCAACATTCTTCAAAATATCTTCTTTTGTGTTTAACAGAAAAAAGAATCTCATAAAGGTTTGGAACCACCTAAGGGTAAGTAAATTTTCGATTTTGGGTTGAACTGTCTCTTTAATAGCTGTCCCTGCATGTGATAGTGCTGTGCTATCTGACCTTCCCTTGTGTATATATATGTGTGTTTGTGTGTGTGTGTGTGTGTGTGTGTGTGTTCGGCTCCTGAGCTAAAAGAAAGAGTAGTGGGGAACGGGGTAGGCGGGCACTTTCATGACGGGCAACAGAAGCATTCTCTTGGGCAAACCTAGAGAGAAAATGAGAAGAGCACTCCACATAAGTCCAGGACAAAAGAAAAGACCTGAGCGTGTGTTGCTGTTTTAAAATGAAGCTAGCGCCAATTTCTAGCATGGGATATGAGGACAGGAGAGAAGAAGAGAGCGCAGAGGTCAAGCAGAGAGGAGGTGACACACATGTACCTGTCAGATGAGATATTTATATAGAGATGCATCCAGCTGAGCTTATGAACTACAGGGTATGTTGGGTTGAATAATGGTTTTGGAGTATGGCTGGGTGATGTTTGTTGATCAGATAACAGGTAATGGTTAATTCTTTTCATTTGATTGGTCGATATCTTAAAAATATGATGCTAATATTAAATACACTTGCTTTATTTATTTCTTTTTTGATTTTCAAGCCTTTGATTATTTTTAATGTACAATATTTGCTCTGAAAGCACTTAAGATATGATTTTATGAGCCCCAAATTATCAAAAATTATTAGACTATAAATCAAAACAATAAAATACAGTAAAAAGATTTCATTATTCAATTAAACATAATACAAGTTTATAACCATGTGTTTTTCTATAAGTCTTCATGAAATGAACACGTATAAAGGAATAATATAGTTTATTTTATTTAACAACAACAACATAAAAATTGATACACGATACAATTTTAGTTAAAAAAATAAGTTCAGGTTTCTATAGTTCTTCATAAAATTAGTTTAGTTTTACTCACATGGTGTAAATCCAAATAACTTGTTGAAAAATTAGGATGATAATGCAAATAATCATGCATACTAAAACTAAAAGAATATTTATTTTTTGCAATGTATAAATATATCCAAAACTCTAAACTTTTAATAAAAAAGTAGAACTTCAGTTTAAATACCAATTCTCACTATTAACTAGTGGCTTATTACAAGAGCCAGACAGAATCTGCATACTTTTTTATGTGGAATTATTTTGGGAGTATCGAAACTAAAAACTTAATATATGAAATGCAAATATTACCTTTTTAACTTTTATTTAATGTTTACAATGCAAATCCAATTAGGTCCACTTATATGGTAAACAAAGCAAGTCTCTTATATAATATATTTACTCAAAGACAGAATATATTACTTTACAAACTGTATTGTAAATAAATCAAATGAACATTGTCATATTAGTCAATAATATTACTGAAATTAATTAAAAAAACTGAATAAATATAAATTTACACACATTTACACAAGTAAATAAATACTCGATGGGCTTTTTGACGTGTATAGAACATATTCTGCTTGATCTCATTCCCTAATCCAACTCAATACCCAAACCTAAATATAATATAACTAAAAATAAATACATATTTAAAAAAGCTCTAAAATCGATAAACAATATCAGATCAACATATCACGCCAGCCTTAGTCTCAACCACTCGACAGAAACATCTAACTGAATTAATAATGCGTCTGAACCACCCTGAATTGTAGGTAAGGGGGACAACATGGAGGGTTAACAGGAGTGATCTGCGGGCTGGCGCTCTTATGTGGAGTGTTCATTCTGTGCCGTGTGTGTGTTTGCTGCATATGTCCATGTGTGTGTGTGTGTGTGTGTGTGTGTGTGTGTGAGGAGGACTGTAGTCGTAGTCTCACAGTCGCTCCCATTTAGAAATCCCAAAGCAGCAACAGGAGGAAGAGGGTTGGACAGCGTAAAATGACTGGTGAGATTTTCTGCATGCACCAAAACCAGAGAGACGTCAAAGAGAGAAAGAGGAGGGGGCACACTGTTCTCTTACAGCACAATGCCGGGTTTCACCTTCCACCTAAAGGAACAGTCTTTATGTGGCAGGCAGAGACCAGGGCGCTGGGAGCAACCTCATATCCAAACCCTCCACCCGGCCCACATATAAACACAGCAGACCCTCCCAATTCAGCCCTCCACCTCACCTAGTCCCCCCTGCACATAAGGCTCATTCAAAGCATCTTCATCTGGGCCTGAGATAGGAGAGGAGCTACAGAGAGAGAGAGAGAGACGAACTGTGGGACTTATTTGTTTGTAAAACAAATTAGATTTGCAGTTTTGTGTTAAAGTATTTATAATGTGTGTTTTGGTGGAGTGTAATGAATTGAAAACTCAGTGGTTATTCAAGGCTGTGTCTATTGTGCTTTTTTTTTTTTAAGAAGCGCTGGTCTTGGATGTATTTGAAGTCTTTATTAAAAAGTGTCATACGCCATGAGCCAAACAACTAGCTGAAAAAAGGATGAAACACAAACTGACTAGGAAAAAGTCATTAAAACTACAAAAACTAAACTATAAATTAATTAATATAATGTTTATAATCCTGGACCGCAAAACCACACTGAAAAACATGATTTCTGCTAAATTGTTGCAAACAATTTATATGGGTTGAATTTAAACAAATTAAATTTAGTAATGTTTAACTTAATTAGTTTGATTAAATTCAGCCCAAATAAATGGTTTACAACCCCTTAACTTAAAAATAATAATAATTTTTTTTTCAATGCAGTCTTGAGTTGAAAGGGTATATTTTTGTGCATTAGCCAAAAATACATTGTATGGGTCAAAATGATCATTAGTATATTAAGTTCATTTTACATTTTGCAAATTTCCTACCAGAAATATATGAAAACGAATTTTTTGATTAATAATGTACATTGTTTAGAACTTAATTCGGATACTTGAAAGGCGATTTTCTTAGTATTTTGATTCATTTGACCCTACAGATTCCAGATTTTTATGTAGTGGTGTTTTGGTTAAACACTCAAAAAATGATTTTGCTGCTTGTTCAAACTACTTATTTAAAATAAGCTAAAACAACACAATTCTGGACATTTTTATTGGGGACAACTTTGTTGTAAAACAAATTGTTTTATGTTCAATCCACTTAAATTTGTAAGTTAACTTCCTCAATTTGTGTTGGGACAACATGAGTAATTTGTGCGGAACCCTGCATTTTTTTACAGAGAATATTGTCCTGTCCTAAGAAAGTATACATCGATGGTAAGCTTATTTATTCAGCTTTCTGATAATGCATACATTTCAGCTTCCCAAATTGACACTTATGACTAGTTTTGTGGTCCAGGGTCACATTTAAATATAATTATTATTTAAAATGAATACAAATTTAGTTTGTTTACTTTAGTACATTATATTGTGCCTGTTTAAGGGTTTGTTTTATTAGTATGTGAAATGAGCTACATGTCCGAAATGGCATTATATAAAACTGTATCTGTGGAAGTTACTGTACAGATTTTAAAATGTAGATCTGATGGACACTTTATCTCATGAGGTCACTGCAATTTTCTCACTGCTCAAATGCTCTGTGTGAAAGTTTGGGTGATTACACTGTACTGTGTGTATACCAGCATATTAACTGGGGTTGTGAAATTAGCAGGTTGATTTATGTGACTAAAATATTTTACGCAAATAATCATGTCCCTTATACTGTTTGTAAATTATGGGATTAAATAATAAGATTTACTATTAATCAAGTAATTAAAGCATGCTTTAGGAAGAAAAATATAATGATAACTATAACTACATAACTCTATGATGATCCTAAATGACATAAAGAAATAATATTGCTTGAAGAGTCTGCACAAATCTGAAGCAACAGCTAATATAACGATCACTCTTCATGTGAATGGGCCTATAAATGGACAGACAAAGCTTTTTTTTTGGCCGTTCATTTGCAACAATAGCATTTTTGGGGACTTGAATATGCAATGAGTTTGTGCAAATATTTTTTTAATTACAGTTATCGTTATAGTTAACTTCATTTGGACACTTTAAAGAGCGATTTTCTCAGTATTTGATTAGTTTGAATCTTCATATTTTATGTACTTGTACTTGGCTAAATATTGTCCTGTCCTAACAAACTATACATCAATAGTAAGCTTATTTATTCAGCTTTCTGATAATGCATACATTTCAGATTTTAGAAATTGACGCTTATGATTAGTTTTGTGGTCCATGGTCATATTTAAATAGAATTATTCAAAATGAATACAAATTATAAAGCATTTGGGTCATAGATGAAAAGGGGGTTGTGAAGCATCAAAACTTTAAGTGTAATAAAGCTTTGATTTGAGTATTTTGTTTTTGTTTACTTTAGTACATTACATTGTGTCTGTTTAACTGTATTTTTATTAGTATGTGAATATTTTTTAAATGATAGTTATCGACTTAACGTAAGCTACAAAAACACTATTTTGTGAAAACTGCGACATCATGAGCATATGTGTAGTCTGCAGATGTAAGAGCACAAAAATGGTGGACTACATATAGTACTAGCCTAATGTGAATAATACAATGTTTTTAGTCATATTAACGGATCTGTGTGAACAGAGGTCATATTGATGAAGTCTTTTGCAAAAGGTTTTGTAACATAAAAATGTACTGTTAAAAAAACTATTTCCTTAAAACTAAAATTCTGTCATCATTTAATCCGCATCAAGTCTTTGCAAACATTTATGACTATGAAACACGACTGAAAATATTTTGAGGAAAAAAAAAAAACCCTAATGCAATTTGTCCCAACAATAAAGGTCAATGGATGATTTTTGGAGCCCATTGACTTTCATTGCATCGTAGATATCTTCTTTCGTGTTCCACAGAGAAAACATAGCCATGGATGTTTAGAAACGACATGAAACTAAATGAAGACAGAATTTTCCTTTGTTATTCAACTATCCCATACAGTATCCTGTTCACTCCTCTCCCTCCATCAAGCCCAGCGGCTGCTTTGAATGATGTAACTGTGCGCTGTAGACAGCAGCACCACAATCCTGACGCTTACAGAGGCGCCCAGAGTCAGGAGAAACGGGCCAAGCGTCGAGCAGGCAGACTAGACGAGCAAAGTCACACTCAGGCCAGGTGCAGCAAGTCTTGCTCCAACCACAGTTAAGAACCAAAAGGTTATGGTTCGGTTCCATCGTCCAGGGAGTCGTTTCTCTACGGGAGTCTTTGTGGACGTGATTTCGAGGTTTGAAAGCCCAATTTGAGAGCTGAATGGGGGAGTAAGTGGGGGCAGATTTGGACCCTAGACCCTGACCGGAGTTAGGGAGGAGGGGAAGGAAGGGGTACGTACCGTATGCAGGAGTGGCGGCCGCTGCGCTGTACCCGTATGGGGCTCCGAAGCCTGTGAGAACGTTGAAGTGCAAGGGTTAAGACTCCCTCGTTTGATTTGTGCGAGGGATTCAATTCTACATGAATCTGTATATATCTACCGTATATACTGATTATATGTAACTACATGACTAAATACTTTGTCATGAAAAAGAAATAAAGTTCTGATTTAAACTACAGGCCTAATGAGTGAAATGCAACAATAAATTTTGATAAATATAAAAGAAATAGTTTAGATAACAAATAAAAATAAAAAAGTCAAACAAGATTTTAAGAATGTAAGAATGTCTGTATAGCAATATCAGTCAAAAGTATTTAGATTTTTTTCTGATTATTTATTTCTGTAACAAAATAAGTACAAACTTTAGCTTCACTATTTACAAACTAGTTGAATGTTTGTATGTGATGTAACATTGTATTTGATTTTAATATCCTACGGTCACCAAGGTTACATTGATGTTAATGTACATTGATATATTTATACAAAACTGTACAAAAGTTTATCTTAAAACGTGATTTAATTCTGTTGTGACAAAGCTACATTTAATTATCAGGGAACCAAATATTACATCTCTGACTAAGGCTTAAATACTTAAATATCTTAGGAAAATATCAGGAAAATTAAATGTTAATCTTTATTTTAAAGCATTCATGCCAAAAACATGAACTGAAATTAATAATTAAATGTAAAAAATCTAATGCAATACAATAAAATAAACACTTTATAATCTGAATGAAATATGAAAAAATAAGGGGTACGTTTATCTCAAACTTTTGAACAAAAGTAAAGCTAAGTTGGAACTTTTGTAGCAGGTTTTGGGTCACTACATAAACACAGATTGGCATCAAACACACACCTGGTGTGACGTATCCTGGTGCTGCCGCAGCGCTGACGAATGCTCCTCGTGCGAGAGTTGGTCTTCCTCTGCCTCGTGCAGCCTGAACCGCA
>CAIGQW010005633.1:1975491-1978478 GCA_903798125.1 Danio choprae | reverse complement strand
GAGAGAGAGAGAGAGAGAGAGAGAGAGAGAGAGAGAGAGAGAGAGAGGGGAGAGAGAGAGAGAGAGAGAGAGAGAGAGAGAGAGAGGAGAGAGAGAGAGAGAGAACCCCACAGGTTTTAATGAGCAATGCCCCAAGTCTCAGTCTCATCTGAGAAATATTGATTACAGAATATCAACAGAGTGGTCATGAATTACAGATGGTGACCCAGGTCATCTGAGGGACACGCTAAACACTGAAAACTATCTGAATGGTACTGGTCACTAATCAAAGCAAGCAATGTTTTACCTGAGGGATTATTTTCTTCTTCTTATTGCCAGCAGCATTGGGCCCAGAGAAGAGTTTCTCTAGAGCTGCAAGAGCAGCGCTGGCTTTGGCTACTTTCTTATTGGGTCCTGCGCCACGAAACTTCTGTCCATCCACTTCCACCTGCCAATAAGAGCATGAGATGAGTCTTTTGAACAGGATAAATATACACACACACACACACACACACATATATTTATACAAAGTGATAAACAGTATATTATTGTTGAATAGAATGGTATATTTGTGTCTGGTGAGGCCAACCTCCATGACGAAGCGTTTGTCGTGACTTCCTCCACTTTCTGAGATGAGCTCGTATTTCAGCCCGCGCCGCTTCTCATTCAGCTCCATGACCGGGTTCTTCCCGCTGGCCGTTAAAATAGGACCCTGAGTTCGTACCTGGATAAAGAACATGCAATTGAACTGAACTGAATCAACATTGCACTGACATGCACTAAATGACACTATTGTGTTTTGTAGAGCTGCATATAATTTCATGTAGTTTGTTATTCACTAAAGTCTGACATCAAGATCACAGTTTGTAGGTTCAAACGCAAAAATTAGATGCCCAAAGTAAAAAAAAAAAAAAAATGTTATTTGACTTATTGAAAATTGAATATTAAAATTTATGATCATGATGTTTGCATCTCAGATGATTAGACAGTGACTCATTGATTATATATCCTTATTACACAGCTATCTGGAATAATTGATTCTGATTGGTCAGTTACGACATTCCAAAGTATGTTACTCCCAGATAGCTCATCAAGGAACTTTGAATCATCTTGACTGTCAGTGAATACATTCACATCCATATTTATATGCTTGTCTGTTGTGCTGCTGTTTTTGACAGTTTGGCACCAACTTGTGACTGAAAAACACGTAGGTTAGTGTATGCTCTATTCAGCCGGGTTTTTTTTCTTCCTGTCAGCTTTGCATTTAATTAGAGAATTAATAAACCATTACAGCCAAGAACAATGTTTTGACTAATTTGTATTTTTTCTGGCAAGTAGCCATGAAATAAAGTACATAAAGGCAGTTGTTTTTATGGAAAAAAGGCCTTCAGTCTTACACAACCGCCCTCTGTGATAGCCCTCCACAAGCAAACCGTCAGGATGTACTTTATTCCTTACTTATTACATAGCTGTCTGTAATACTTGATTCTGATTGGTCGGTCATGACATTTCAAGGCATGTTATTCCGAGATAACAGCTGCTGAATTGCACAGGCTCATCTTGATAATGTGAATTATGTTGCCTGTCAGTGAATACGTTGCCATCAATATACTTACTGTACATCCACATTCTACATACTTGTCTGTCAAATCAAATGAGCAGAGGCTTGGACCCAGAAACAGAACTCCACACATCACAACTTAAAGGATTATTTTAGGATTAACTAAACTATCAACACTGAACTGACTTAAAGCCGAATGATAGAGTTGTTATAAATAAAATAAACATTGTTGGCATGGCTTGTACCTCCAATGTGTTGGAGCTGTCTGAGGAGTGTGTTGTGTTATTGCTTGAGTGTGTGGAGGATTCACTCTTTCCCTCGCCGTCTGACTTCTCATCTGCACTCATGGAGTCCAGGTCTGTGTCGAAGCCTGTAGGGTAACCCATCGCCTGTAGCACCTGCACCACATAAACAGCATCACACAACACATCCAGTATGGATCCCACGGGACATGACAGATAATTAGATTTAGAGTCACCCTTTTTTGTATAAGAAATGTGATGCAGCTTATATTATATGTGCAAAAGTGACGGACGTTTGTATTGGTGACATGAGTATTCGTATAGAACTACAGTAGTATTTTCCCAATGTGTATTTTCACGACACGTCCTCAGTCAGCCATCAAGGAGAGCAGAGAACAATGCCACCAAAACCAAAGAAACTTTTTGCTGATTACTGCTGCTTTTTCTTTTTTTTTTTTTTTTTTACATTTAGACTCTACTAAGATTGAAAAATGTTATAAAAACCAAGCAGAGCAGAGCCCATTAACCTCAGCTTGTCAAATTATATATTTCACCTTTTCCTGATTACTAAGTCCTTTTCTATAAGCATAAATAAGCAGATCATTGTATTCCGATGTAGATTACTGTGAAATCCAACGCTGGTGTATTCAGCTGGAGAATCTGCATTATAGCTTGTCATAACTAATCAAATCGTGATGCAAAAACACTCAATAGGTTAATAAACATAGGCCACTAGTTTCACTTTAAAAAATATTTTGGCTTCACGTTTATAATAAATGCAGTTTACACTGAATGCATAAAAGTATGGATGGATTAAGTACAAATTGATTTCTTAGTTTGTTTAATAATTATATTTTATATTTATTTATTTAACTATGTTTTTTATTTATAATGTCAGATTGTTTTATGTTTTTATATAGAGTGAGGGGAATTGAAAAAAGTTCATAATGTGTGTAAATGTTTCTTTTTTTTATTTAGAACTGGTATTTTATATTATTTCGGAATTTAATTATAAAATGCAACTTGTATGTAAAATTTTCAGTGCATTTTTCCTCTAAACAATACCATTTTAATTGAAATTTACAGTAAATGAGCAAGCAAAAAAGCCCATTATTGTAGTAAAATAGGATCAAATAAATCAAAGAAATAATATCAATGTATTTTTTAAATTTAATACAATTTGATAATAGTTTAATCGCACAATA
>CAIGQW010005633.1:1967991-1970491 GCA_903798125.1 Danio choprae | reverse complement strand
ATTGCTTTACTGTCAAGAACTGCTGGAAGGGAAAGAGAACAGAAATAAACGTCACTGATTACTGCAAAAAGGAAGGGGCCCTTAGACACACAGCTCATTGTGCTATCTCTTCGTTCCATCAGCTGGCTAATTGCCAAATTCTGCTGCTTTGAAAGCCATTTATTTGAGTCCGGCGAGAAGCGCAGGCTGGGGACAGCAGCACGGCTCCAAGAGAAACTAAGAATCAATGGCATTGATTTCCCAAAGGCTGTCTGTTTCCTGTATGTGGGAGCGGGAGTTGGAGGCGCAGCGGGAGAGTGGAGGGACAGTGCAAACAAAAGAGTGGAGCTTGATCTGAACAGCTTACATCAGAGAAAGCAGGTGAGAGATTAGTGACGCAATGCAGCCCAAATAAATAAAAGGTCAGTGATTTAAAGTTGAAGTCACAATTATTAGTCCAATTATTATTATTTTTTTTATATTTCTCAAATGATGTTTAACAAAACAAGAAATTTGTGTAAACCGCTGCCTTACACCAACTTGCCTAGTTAACCAAATTAACCTAGCTAAGCCTTTAAATTGCACTAGAAGCTGAATAAAAATATCTTGAAAAAATCTAGTAACATATTATTGTCATCATGGCAAAAGAAATCAGTTATAATAAATTATTTATTAAAACTATTATGTTATATAATAAATATATATATTGTTATTTGATCTTTATAGAAAGAGGGCAAAAGCTTTTTATGGTCAAACAGGCAAATTAGAATTCAAATTTCTCAGAATTAGTGTAAACGTAGCCTTACATTGTACATTGTAAGTCAACGGTTACAGGTGTCCGGTACATTTTTCAAAATAACTTATTTTGTGTTCAACAGAAAAAAGAAACTCATAAAGGTTTGGAACCACTTGATTGTTAGGGTTTGGGTGAACTATGCCTTTAAACTGACTGATGCTATTTAAAAAATAAAATAAACAAAAAAACAGTAATAATAAGTATTACATAAAGTGTGACGCAAGACAATGTAAATGAAAACAAATTAGTTGCACATGATTTTTCCATAACCTTTTTTTCCATAATATTTGAAATAAAATTCACAATTATTGAACCCCAACCACACAAAATGGCAGATTCCAAATCTGCCTAGATTTCAGTAATCTGGCCAATATATCAGTCTATCATTATTCAGACTTACCTTTTCTCAGGTTGCGTTTCATCTTTTTGATGAGGTCTTTGTCGTCCAGCAGACCATCTTCATAAGGTCTCTTCAGCCCGAGACCTGTTACAACATGAAAGTCTATTAGCTGATGAAAACACACAAGCAATAAATTACTCTGCACTCCAAAATTCGGCACTGCAGTACTTTATATAGCACTTACAGTATTACATACACATACGATTATTTAAACGTAAGCAGCTTTACAGTATTAAACATGAATAACTAACCATTGCTTAGTATTATAATTACACTTAATTTCTACTATAAAGTAGCACTTCAGTGTTCATGTATTTACTTGCATGAAGTTGCAATTATCTTTGCTTAAATTAACCAGAGAAGAAGGTGGAGCCTCAGAGCCAAACTGATCAATTATATAATCTCCATGGACCAATGGTAGGTCAAACATGTTTATAAGATGGAGTAAAACCTTAACAGCACTCCAGTCAAACTTTGTTTTGGCCTGATTTTGTTAAAAATACTAGTTACACCAGTGTGTTCTTTCATTTTGCTTGAAATATATCATGGCCTTAAAAGGATAGTTCACTCAAAAATGAATCATTCCAAACCTTTATGAGTTTCTTTCTTCTGTTGAACACAAAATAAAATGTTTTGAAGAAAGCTGAACAACTGATTTCCATAGTAGTTGATTTATGGAAGTAAATGGTTACAGGTTTTCACCGTACAACACAATATCTTCTTTAGTGTTCAACAGAAGAAACTCATAAAGGTTTGAAACCACTTGAGGGACAGCAAATAGTGAGTACATTTTCATTTTTGGGTGAACTATCCCTTCAAAAGCTCGATAGTTTTTACATTTTCAACCAACAAATTACTTATAGTAATTTAAACTAGACAACAGGCACCTTCCACAAACTAAACCTGGGAAATCATTGTGAAATTACCAAATGGTTACCATTCATCACTTACAAAATACCAGTAAACAGCAGTGAAAATGCTGCGGCAAGATGTCTTGCACATTTACATAGAAAACAAAACAAACACACATATTAGTTATGTTTGCTCACCTTCTTTATCTGACCAGGGGTATTTCTGTGAAGGTTTACTTGAGGGGAGAGGGTCCATATCCAAGACCTTATAGATCTGCCCAAAAGCCATGAGCCGCAAAGCATGCTGGGAAAATAGCACACACACACAAACAAATGTAATAAATTATCAAAGCATAGACCTAAATTACAGAAAGCATAGACCTAAATGATCTGCTCCTGAAAAAAAATATCTTAAAATGTGCCCTGAAGAAACACACACACACACACACACACACACACACACACACACACACA
>CAIGQW010005633.1:1929433-1942740 GCA_903798125.1 Danio choprae | reverse complement strand
TGTGTGTGTGTGTGTGTGTGTGTGTGTGTGTGTGTTTGTGTGTGCAAGAGAGAGATGGACGTGGACAGTTAAAGCGAAGCATTCAGCAACCGATTAAACTTTAATCAATCAAACTCACCTCTGCTTGCTCTGAAGGCAAGACAAACATCTGCACACAGAAAGAACTTCATGCCTGGGTGTGACACTGACCGGCGGAGAACAGGCCATCAGATACGGACGTGCTGTATTAACCCGTGTCAGTGTGTTGTGTATCGCCCTCCTCACGGGCCCAAATCAATTTGAGCTCAGTGACAGTCACCCAACGGCCTCTTCTAATCAGACATGAAGCCCACAGTCCTGCAGTCCTCCATCAAACACTCTCTCTCACCTTCAGTCAAACCCTCATATAACATTCCCCACTACAGATCTAACCACCAAATAAATCCTCACTGGCTTCATTAGTATTCAGGGTACTGATTTTCAACTGGTGGGGCACAAACTAAAGATGCACTGCAGCAGTGGATATAGCATTTATAGTAGTAGTATTTATTGTATAGTATAGTATAGTACAGTATAGTATAGTGTAGTGAAGTGTAGTATAGTATAATATAGTACAGTATAGTATAGTATATGAATACAGTATATCGACTTTATTGATATAGTTTGAATAACTGAATTTCATTAGCTCGCATTTTTTGAATTTTATTTGTATATATTTTTTACGTTTTAGTAACTGTTTAGTTTAAGTACCAATTCTCACTATTTACTATTGGCACATTACCAGCATATTATTAAGATTTTGGATGTTTATTAGTACTTACTGCACAAGTATGATATTATTCTTCATTCCTAATCCTATCCAATAACTAACCCCAACTACTCATTTACTAACAATTAATAAGAAGCAAATCCATACCTTATTTAATCCCACTTTATATTAAGTGGCCTTAATTAATATGTTCTTCCACTAAAAATAATAATTTCTTACAATGTACTTAGTGTGTAAACACATGTTTTTGCATTGTACTTATACTTCATTAAATATATGCATGAAATTACATCTGTAATTCAGTAATTACATTTAGAATTTCACTGTTGATCCCGTATTTCACCTCAAGAACACCAGAAAGGTTCTGCAATACATTATGAACAAGTTAAGAACATTATATTTATATTTTGATCTAAGTACATATTAGTTAAGGACACCTAATATAAAATGGGGCCCTTTATTTTGCTAAAAATCATAATTAATGGTTTATTAATAGCAAGAATCTTAGAAAGTGTAACCTTTGTTTTGCATATAGTTTTAAGTAATTTTGATGTGTTCTTGTGATTAGTAAAACAACCAAATATGCATACTAATTTAACATGAATTCTTTTTAAAAATTAAAATACAAACTCAGGGATATTTACCAAAATATGCATGCACACGATGTCATGGTTTTCTCAAAATATAAAAATGCAAATATAAATGTTATTAATAAAAATATAACTAATTTAATTTATTTTGATTTATTTTAATTCCCTAATACACACTTTATTCTGTTTTACAGCTTTAGCATGTCTTTACACCTTAGAAATTACTTATTATTACCTATTTATATTAAACGTCTTTAAAAAAAAAAATGATGCAAAGAAACAGGAATTAATCCAGCGAAAAGTCCGATCATCCAACACATGCAGCATCTTCCAAAGTTTTCAAGGCTTAATTCCATCTCTGAATGTTGCTTTGAATATAATATGATTATTAAAAGCACATTAAACACTTTACTCATGAAATAAAACAATCGCAAAGCTATATCTTATGAAAAACACAAGTCGACGGGTGCTGCATGAGAGCTGCTGTTTGAAGAGAATGAAGCAGCCATAGCCTCAAAAATCTCCTTCGTAGTCTTTTTGAACACGGAAATGGTGGCATTTTCAAAATCTTCTACTTTGTAACCTGTTTTTAGATTTATGCGTTTTCAATCCCAAAAATGCCATTGTCATGTAAACGAACAGACAAAACACATAAAAACATTTTCCTGCTTTTGGCCCCTTAATACCAGGTGTGAACAGGCCCTTATTTGTTAAAAATAGTCTGTTATACTGCTTGAAATTGCAGAGATGTACTACTTATTATTTTATTACCATAAATAATATTATGATTAGCACAAGCAGCTTTACCATTTACCACACTTTATTATTCTTCTAGTTTTTAATGCACTCACAGTGGCTAGTCAATCAGAAGTCTTACACAGAATTAAAGAAAATATTTTCTGCGTTGCAAAATACAGTGTCTGAAGAGGACATTTTCGATATACTGTATGCTTTTGTTGACATTCGAGGTCAAGTGTTCAATGAAACAGCTACTAAACAGTCCCCTACAATTCATCAACATCACTTAAGTGAAATTAAACTCTCTTGAGGTGATTTGCTCCTGATTAGAGTGCATATGAATGCATTATAATTACATTAATTTAAAGAGGACAGTTAACATCAAAAGGTTAACATTAAAAGAGAATTGTACCGTAAATGTTCTGTATTTACAGTACTATATTTAGCTTACAATGGCCTTGTACCGTGTTCATAGATTTGATACGTTATAAACAGTGACCTTTTAGTTGAATGATTTCCATGATATCAGCATTAATTAAAATAAAAATCACTTCACTTGTTCAATATGCAAGAAGAATCTTTCGTAAAAATGGCCATTGACGTTAATGCCGTTATATGATCGGCTGAGGTGCCTTGGGGGAGCCATGTTAGCAGTTACGCTTTTTCCAACAGTAAATATTACAGTTTTTATCACCACATATTAAGAAAATCTCTGGTCAAATCCTCTGCTTCTTTGTGGTGTAGGTGCAGTTTCCCTGTGAGAGTGCCCTCTGGCTTTTGGAGGAGATTTACTACTAATCAAAGAGCTGTATTTCCCTTTCAAGATGTGCATGAGAGTCGCAGCTTTTGCTGAATTGCAATCTCGATCTCATTTCAATTATTCATGCAGCACTAACCAGCTCTATTCACAACAAGCCCCATTTCGTGTCATTTCCATTCCTCCACCATCCTAACATTAGACAGAAGGCCTGCTCAATAGCGTATCAAAGCTGCATCAATCCCAGGTGGAGTCTGACCTTTTGCAAAACGCAGACATAAAACCCACACGATGCATCCATCTTCTGCACGCCAGCTGATGTTTAACCAGCAAAAGGAAAGAAAAACAAGATTCATTTGTTTCTACTGGAATTCACAGAGTGACATTTTTACACAGGCGGGCTTGTTTGTCGACTGATGTTTGAAGGCTGCAACCTTTAGCGGAGTTGATCAATTAACGTGATGCCGAGCGAGCACTTTGACACCTCTATACAAACGACACGTGTTTGATAACATTAAAGCGCTCCTGGGCGGGTGTTGATTTCGGCTTCTGCGGCACAGTGTGTGGATGGGATATAAAGATGCGAATCTGAGTGTGTGTATGTGTGAGCAGCGGTGACAGTGGCCTCTCTGTGGCATCAGGCCAGTATTTAATAGTCAGTGCGCAGGGTTTATGAGGCGCTCCTAATGGCTGCCTGCGAGCGGCCGTAAAACATACTGGGAAGTGTAAAAGAGTGTAAAATAGCTAAGGAGGAGCAGAGAGCACTGCGTCTTAATCACATATCATACTAGTGGGATGAGGGTAAGGATTACAAAGAGCCCTGTTTATGCCTGGTATTGGAATGGCAGTCTGGTAACAAGTGGACGATACAGTGGACTGTATATACAGTACAGGTGGTAATGGAGTCTGAAATGCATTGAGGTTGTCCACTTTTGACTGCTTCTAGAGGTAGCTAAAAACGCAGGCAGTCTGATTTCATTCGTGGGGTAAATTGCTTATGAACTCAATCAACCGATAAAGACCACATACTCTCCCGCCTACTGACCAAACACTTGATAGTACAGGACGTGTTGTGAAAGCACCAAGAAAGGTCATACCAGAACACAGAGATTAGGATAAAAAAAAATTGTAATTGCCATCCAGATCACACTGTATAACATGAGTTTAAAAATACACCAATTTTAAAATTCTGGGCCAACACTGAAACCGAAAATTCAGGATGTATTTGGATGAAAATCTAAACCAAGTATGACATTTTATGCAGTTTATATTTAAGATTATACATTTTAGGTATACATTTTAGGGGAAAGCATAATAACAAATTGGAAACTATATTAGAACAAACTTTTTTTTAAATCAATATATTTATTATTTTCGCATCAACAATTTACAGAATCATTTCAATATACATGTAAACATTCTTTTCTAATCACCCTCCACCCCAGTCCCATTCTCACTAGACTAAACACTGTGGTGTATTTGCAGTTTCCGTGTGACAGTGCCCTCTGGCTTTTGGAGGAGATTTACTAATCACAGAGCCTTGTTTCCCTGACAAGATGTGCATGAGAATAGCAGCTTTTGCTGAATTGATCTCAATTTTAATTATTCATGCAGCACTAATTAGCTCTATTCATAACAAGCCCCATTCCCTGACTTTTCCTTTCCTCCACCATCCCAACATTAGACAGCCATCCCAACAGTAAACATTCTTTTCTAACCACCCTCCACCCCTGTCCCACCCTCACTAAACAGAACACTTAAATGGACATAATTGTGAAACATTGAGCTGATGTGTAAAGTAACAGGAAAAACACAAGTAAATAAATAAACAATGATGGCAAATAAAAGATTAAAGCAAAGAAGAGTTACATTATCCCATCCGCATTTTCAGTCTAATTATTCATGTATTCAATAAATGTGCCTCAAATCTTTTTGAACATTGATTTTTTTAAGATTAAACATTTTTTCAACAGGAACATAAGATGAAAGTTCTCTAAGCCATACATATTAGAACAAACTTAACTATGTATATTACTCCATTTAGTTCCATTCAGTCTCAACAAATGTATAAAATGTAACTTTTGATTGCAATATTCAAATGGTTGATTCATTTAAAGTACACAGCCAGTAAATCCATCAAAAATGATGGAATAGTTTTAATTGTTTTAAAATTTGGGATTGCACTGGGAAGCCTCACAAGAGCACACTTTTTTATTTATAGTGTTTCTCAGTGCTTACTTGACAACACAGCCTTTCAAACTAAAATGTATCCTGAATTTGAATGCTAAAGCATGAATGAATGGGTAGCTCTGTGATAACAGCTTCTAAAATCTACTGAGCAGGGTCAAGGTGTCATATATTTTCTGTTGTATTTTTGGTTAGAAACTGATAGAAGTAAATTTCCACATAATGCAAAATATCCACTTGCCATGATGGCAATTAAGTGATGCTACAGACAGAATAGTTGACATGACAATGTAGTATACCAGATTACTTTTATTATGCACACTGATAAGATACAGACCCCACACTTCTGTGGAGAAAAATGTATACATTATTGCTAAAAACTTTTAATTGTTTTATGGCTGCAGATATTCTGAAAGTAATTTCAATATCCATTCAATAGTCATTCCACTTGTTTTTAAATATAAAATTGCGAATGGAACTTCTATTTTAATTAGGAACTAATTTCAAAAGATATTAAGAACTAATCGGAAGGTGAAAATGGGAGCAGAATATTAGCATACTAAAGTATATTAATAAACAACAATATGCTAATTGGATTCCTAGAAGATTCTATCAGGATGCTTAGGAATTCTAGCAAACTATGATGAACCAAAGAGGATTTTTCTTTTGCACATTAATTTAGGATGGTATTGCGGAAAGCATGCATGTGTGTGAGAACGATCCTGTATAATCAATCTAAAGAGGGTTTCATCAAACCACAGGTTTAACAAAATGGCACACTGGGGACACATTCAGACAAACAGATCTCAATCAAATGGAGTGCGATGGACAAGTAAAGAACACACAGAAGGATCAAGCCTATTAAAACAGAGAAAGCGTATGGATTGTGCATAGTTTATATATAAAAAAAGATTTGTCATTATTGTGGTGCAGTATTTATGGCTTCAATGTCTCTCAGATGGATAAGATTACCGCACGAGGGGTCCAGGCATATTGCGTCAACTCTGTGTGTATATTTGAGGTCAGTGTTCGGTATTAAATTAATTACACGCGTCTAATTAAAATGTCTTCCAGTCAGGCAATGATCTGCAAAGCTCTGTGGCTCCTTATCATAGACTATAGACAGACTTGAGCTGATCACAAACAGCTGTTGACTGATGAAGGTCTTCTTGATGAGTGAGTGTTTGTGTGTGCGTGTGTGTGTGTGTGTGTGTGTGTGAGACTGACACAAACAGACGGTGAAAGAATGCGCAAGCAGCTCTCTGATACCCTGTGTGTGTAAATCTCATGTGGCCCCAGAACAGAGACCTGGAGAACGCCAATTTAAAAATGTATGCATACACATTTTGCTCAAAGTGCAATCAATATATTCTTTACATACGATCCATTTGTTACATTTCCTTAATAAGCAGTGAGCATTCTCTTTTTTTAGTAAAAGACGAACCCAATGAAATTATACAAGAAATTCTAATAAATCTATATATTATCTGAAAAACGTTTCATTTATTCATTTTCCTTTGGCTTAGTCTCAGATTTATCATAAAATTATTTATATTATTTTACATAAAATCTTTTAGATATTTTTTGTTTCTCTTGTTTATTGCTATTTTTGAAAACTTTATTTAATATTTTTCCCTAACATATAAATTTGGGCTACAAATTTTTTTAACCATTATTTTAAGTTATTTTCTTAGATAAGCTCCAGATTTGGTTTCAGTACTGACTAAACTAATGTATATCACTTTATGGGCGCTAAACAATGTCCACATTTTAAAATGCCATTTGTAAGTGTAAAATGTATAATATAATTATTTTGTAATATATCACTTTTTTATTTATTTAATTTTTCACATTTTTGTGTTACATTTATCAGGTTTATTAATAGCTCGACCTTATTTAACAAATTGCACAAGAATAAAAGTCTTGGCAAATTTGAATATCACTGTGGAAAATTGGGAGCTTGAATTCAAAGAAGCTAAATTAAACTGAATTGATTTGTTGTAGCTCTTCTTACACATAATTCCTGCTTGTTAAGAACTTATTTCTTTAACATTTGTTTGAAATATTGTTAACAAATATAGTTAAAATTGCACATAAAGTAAAAAAAAAAAAACTCTCATTTTAACTTTAGCAGCCATTTATTTAAAGTGTGCATTTTAATATTTATCGCATCCCTTCTACTTTCATTGTACTGTACAGTAAGAACACAACATCTGCTTTTTCTCAACGAGGAATTCAAAAGAGATTCCAAATCATCTGCGACATCATAAAAACAGCTAGAAATGCCCTTTACATTGATCAACTACAATAAACCCTTCCTTTAAGCCAGAAATACAATTCTCAGAATTCGGCCTTCAGACAGCCATATGTTGCATAATAAAACACTACATCTATTTTTTCCTCCCGTAAAAAATCCATTTCTTCGCCATAGCGCATATGGTCAAGCTGACACACAGCCCAAGTGTCCATTAGTGCATTTTTTTTCTGTATACCTCTAAATGTGGCCTTTACCACTTTGGCCACAGTTTGACAGGAAGTCAAGTGAAACCAGGAAGGTCACCTCGTTACATGCACAATAAATCAATAGAGATTCAGACGCAGAAGACACAAAAAGCTGAGAGAAGTGGGAAGTGTACATGTGCGCTTGCATGTGCAGATCCAAGGTCACCCTGGCAAAGCTGGGTTAGCATTAAAGCTCACGCTAGCAGGGCGCTCATTACGTTGGGTTATTTATGAACCCCCACCCCACACAACTCTCAGACTTTAATAATTCAAACAGCACAGCCCTGCACTCCCATGAGGCCCTGCTCCCACAAGCCGGAGGTGAGGGCCATTAATCAAACGCTGATCTCCCCCCCTCCCTCTTTTCTCTCTTTCTCTCCCATCACATTTTCTCCATCACATCTCGGCTTGTTTTAGATTACAATGGTTGGGACGGAAACACATGTAAGGGGAGATTTCGTAATTTAGATGTCAACCTTGTGCAAAGGTATTTAGTCGGCCACACACAAACAGAAAATGAGGGTTTTTACCATGGCGGCTGGAGGGTTGCTAGTCGCGGTGTGTCCGTAAAGGTGTGTGTGCGAGCGGTGGAGACAGGGGTCTCGGGACGCCCTCTCCTCATACGCTCGCCTCTCTGCCCCCCCTCTGCGCCCTACTGCACCAACCCTGCAAACCAGACAGAGAACAATGGTAATTACAGCATTTATCAGCATGAATACTTTAATAAATATATACTGTCTTTATAGCAATTTCTAGAAAAAACAACATACAAAATACACAAAACAATTAAAAAAAAAATATATATATATATATATATATATATATATATAATACAAAATATATAATAATATTAACAATAATAATAATAATAACAACAACATATAACTAGTGCTGGGCAAAAATGAATCGCGATCAATCGTATCCAAAATAAAAGTTTGTTTTGACATAATGTAAGTGTGTATAATGTGTATATTTATTATGTATATATAAATATACACATGCATGCATATATTTGAAAAAAAAAATCTTTTCTATATAACACATATATGGATATGATACAAATTATATATACACTTACATATCTATGATACGAAAAAGGTTTTGTATAGATATATATAATACACACACACACATATATTGTCAAAACAAACTTTTATTTTGGATGCAATTAATTGCGGTTAATCTTTGCCCAGCACTACATGTACCATAAATAAACAAATAACAAAATGTATAAATAAATAATTTTAGATAAATAATAATTAGAACTCAAACACACTACCTCACCTCACCAGAATAAGCACCAGATACCAACACATACATAATCAGAGCCGTAATCATACAACCAAACTTAAAAAGGAGTGAAAAGTAGTCCTTTGTATTGCATAATTACTCAACAGGATCAGCTTCTAAATAAAAATGTGAGGCAGGATAGCATGCATACTTATAGCATTACTTTCAGATGAACAAATGGCACTGAAATAAAGGGGACTAACTGTGTGGCATCACAACCCCTCACCCCCCACACTTCCCTCAGGAGGTATCAGTGACTCTTTTGTTTGAAAATGAGCAATGCAGTATATGGACGTTATACATATTTCATGATCTGGGTGCTGTTGCACAACTGAGATGCGGCTCATTGTTTTGCTTATTTCACAGGGAAGTGTTTGCATGTGTTCTTGTTTTATAGCACACTTATCCGTGCTCATTTATGAGGCTTATCTCGCAAAGTGCTTTCTCTGCTTATGTTAAACATGATTATAAGTAAAAGGCATCTGAATGCAGAAAGAACACACAGAGAAATACAGGAAAATAACCATATAATTTGTAGATCAAACATTGAACTGTCAAATTTTACCTCACTTAATCCCTTCTTATCTGGCCAAATGTCTTCTGTGTATTAATGCAATATCCCCGGAATATAATTTCATTCTCTGGATTATGGCTTCAGGGCTGAACAGATGTACTCTCAAAAAAAGATTTCAGGCCAAAAATGTAAAATAATCATAATAAATCCTAAACATGTAAAGCAATAAAGCAGAACATTTGTTTTCCATGAACAAAATTGGATGTAATCAGACAAAACATTTAGATAATAGGGTGTTAAATATCCCCTGATGTCTCTTTTTTGTTGTTGCTTACGACTATTACAAAACAATTGTATCAATGTGATAAACAAGTTTGAAAGAAATCTAAAAGTAACCAAAAACATAGTCAGATTACAGTACTTTACCGATAATGAATTCAAAATTCTAAGTAATCTATCCAGCACTGCTGGCAAGTGACATGCTGTAATCTGTTGATTGTCTGAGTCTATTGGCATGTGTCGGAGCAGTCAGAATTGACTTTAACTGTGTTGTTGATGTGGTTGCTGTTATGTTCTGTGTGGTCGGGTGTTGCTATGCTATTGAAAGGTGTTTTAAAATGGCATTCAGCGTGTTTGTTTTGTTTGTTTGATAAGTTTAATTAGAGGATGCCCAGTAAATCTGCAGTAAATTGTTTTTGCGTCACAAAAACATGAATCACAGAATATGGTGTAGCTAGTACTTTTTTAAGTACCACCACAAGTGAGGTTTCAAACAAGCCTTAACATTACCAAAGCATGACATATATACAATGCTGATAACAGATACGTCCAAGACAACAAAACCCACCAGCATCATTGCACAACAAATATTCGAATAGTCAGCAGCAGCCACTTGTAGTGTTGGTTCACACTACTAAAGTAGGACCTAGTTTGCCAATCCCAGGTCTTGATGTGTTTAGGTGTTTATTTAGATCCCCATTAGCCACTACCAATTTAGCAATTCTTCCTGGGGTCCAACAATCAGAATATCAAATCATCATCAAAACCAACAAAAAAATAAATAAAACAAAAACAAATTTACAATAAAATAAAACAACAGAAACAAATACCAAAACCAAAAAGGATAAATTTACACTAAACCATAACAATAAACACCAATACAACAACCAAAGACAAATTTACATTAAACCAAATGGATGTTCCTATTGTTGGTGGTCAGGGAGCAAATACAGCGAGAATGGGATTAACTGAAATAAAAAATTTTTTAGCAAATTGAGGCAATAATCCCAAAGCGGTACTAAACAGAAGTAGGGATGCAAACAGAGCTGTGTCGTACTGTACTGCATAGTTAAAAAATGACTTTATAGTCCACTAGAACATTTGCACCAATGAATCTCTGTAAAAAGCCTCTGTACAAAAAGTGGGCACCATCCTGAATGCCTGAAATGATAAATTGGGCACTTGTGAGCACAAACCAAACCCAAACCCATATCCAAATCAAGTGCACCATTTGGAAGAAGCCCACAATTCAGGATATTCTGGTATTGGCATATCACATAAAACATTCTCACTAAATGTACACATTATCCAATAATCCATAACTGCGATAATGTTGAACAGAAAGAAAAAGTGTTGTCCAATAAGGCACGGCTTATCTCCCAAGTCCCTTTATGCACAAAACCTCTAGTTTGACATCTTTTTAAGAGATGAACAACTGTATCTCATGAGGAACCCCACGCTGCAGCCAACAGCGCAATTACGCTCAAATGCGGCCCGGCAGATCTTCTGTAATAATGTTCAGCGGAGTGTGTCCACACAGAGACATTCGCAGTCTGCTCGCTCACGTCCCTGCTGTTGCTGCCTCGTTATCAGAGTCACAATCTGCTGGAAAATACCACCTACAAGACCTTTCAGAGAGATCATTAGTCCTGACAGCACAAACTGACCAGAACTTAGAAATCGCATCACTAGACTGATCATCAAATGCCACACATAAATAAACATCACCACTGTCTGTTTTATAGCTTTACATCAATAATTGCAACAGGAATTTGCATTAAGTTAGAAGAGGTTGTGCCATATTGCGAATACAGTCACAACTAAATGTCAGTTGTGACTGTTTATAATACAGCATACCTTAAAGCTAGCTTAAATAACTTAAATAGATCAACAGTTTAATTCTTGTCACTTCATACTTGAGTTTCTCATCAAATCATAACCAATCAAATGCTCTCTAGTATCTGACATGCCCCACCCCCTTCAAGTTGCTTTTTAATTTGCTTTTCATTTGATGCACTTGAACTCAATCACTCTCACTGACAGAGCTGTGATAAAACAAAACGCTATAGGCTGATTTAAACAAGGAGGAGGAGCTACTCTATGTCCCGCCTTCTCTTTGTGTTTTGGTTGAGATCACGTCAAACATCAAATAAAAATGCATATTTTAAAGCACTTCACGGGACCTTTAAGTACCTTGTTGACCTTACAAAACAGTTGAAGTGAAACCAATTAATTGTATTAAAAATAAAATATTTTTTGAATACTATTCATTTTGACATAGTGTTTTTACATATTGTTTTTTTACATACTACAATATACCTGTATGAACAGGGATAGTTTTAAAAAATCATTCTAAAATTATTTGAAAAATGAAACTAAAACAATTTTACTTGAAACCCTTTTTAGAGCAAATTCGTCCCGTTCATAAACCATAAACATAAACAACAACAAAACAAATTGACAACCTATCAGAAACTAACCAACTTTCATGAACTGCAGTATGCATTAAGAATATACCCTGACACTGTCCAAACTACACACAACATGACACACGATGAAAGATATTTTTCATGTTAAAAAGGTTTTTGTTGTAACCATCTACGTAACAAAAAAATGTTTTCTATTTCTGCAATGCTGCGTCTGAAGCAATAGCATAACTACTATGACAATGATCACCTCAGATGCTGATATGTGATTTTTCAGTGTTAGGCGTTACCAATATGAGTTTGAATACCATTTAATGTGAATTTTGAAAATAAAATAACTAGCAAACATATAAAATAAGCATTAGAACGGTGAATGTGCAAACCAACAACAACAGTCACTCAGCATGCATTTTATGTTAAAAAATATTTCGATTATAATTCTGTCCATTTCAATGGGAGTGCTGTATCCTGTGCTTCTGAATGGCTGTATTTAAATGTTTCTGTCACGTTGTGTATGGTGCGGACAGTTAAATTGCTTGTCGCTGGAATCTTATCTCATTGTGTACTGTTGGAACATGATTTAACAGAAGAGTATCATCCGATGGGGTGGGTGCTAATATAAATATCGTTATATGCTGTCTTCATAGTTTGTGTTCTTGGTCTGAATAGGACTTATGACCGCATTTGGGGGATTTCTTACATCAAGCTGAGCCTCATCACTGAAAACAGCGGGAGCCCATTGATTTTTATGTGGCCAGAGCAAACAGTGGTCAGATTGTAAAAATGCATTTAACCTCTGTATTTCAGCATGAGTGAATAAAAATCCACACACATCCTCAATCTTGTTAGAAACAAATGAAAAGTATGACATGGGGATTTTGCAACACTGCCCAGCTCGACCGCCCTTCACTTTTTGACCCTCTTTCTGACTGATGTCAATCCTTTAATCATTTTGTTTGGTTCCCTCTAGCAGTTTAGATAATAGAGGCATTAGAAAAGCATGAGCGAGATGTTTGCTTTAACTGGATTCTGTCACCAGGACAGTCTGGCCTTCCTGAAGTCAGCCTGCGGTGGCATTGCTGGCCCGCAAACAATTACAGTTTCACTCTGCGGCAGAATAAACAGCCCGACAAAAACTAGCTCACACCCTCTACAACAACGGCAGGCTTTAAAAAAAAATAGCATGCCATATTGTGCATTATGCTCCGGAGCTTTCAATAAAGGTCTGACGATGCTAGCTCCAAATTAAGAGAATAAACAAACATGCAATGCTGAC